>JASPKZ010009356.1:315000-352500 GCA_030220185.1 Diploptera punctata | reverse complement strand
ATTACAAAAATATATAATAAAATATGGGGTAATACGTTGACATCTTGGTAAACAGATGAGGACAGATACAAAACTAAGATTACATAACATCACACCAAAAGCTGCTCTAAAATACGGAAGTGAAATTTGGATTTTAAATAAAGGAAATTATCATTAACTTTGAGTAAGCCAAATGTGCTTCTTACAATCGCTGTTAGGAATTAATAGACTGGATCATAAAAGGAACACTATGATTATAGAAAATCTTGGAGTACTACGTTTAGATGAAGATATAGAAAGATACCAACAAGAATTGAAAAATCATCTGAGGAGAATGGAAGGAAAAAGACTTCCAAAATTGACGTTACAATATACTCCAGAAGGGCCAAGAAAGACCAAAACATCGGTGGAAAGATCAAGACCATCTTCGTTAGGTTTACCATCACAGGTCACATCGTCTGAAATGTATTTGTTTCTGATGATGATGATGATGATGGTGATGATGATGATGATGATGAAAAAAGTGTAATTGTGATCTACAATTTAAAATCCCTCACCCGACAGGTCGTGCCCTGTAAGTACCAGTTGCGTGTGGCATGTAAATGTTACCAGTACGTATAAGGACCTTATAGAGGTTAAACTAAAATAGTGGAATGGAATACTAAATCGTTGTAATGGTATCAATGTTTGTATCAAAGGCATGGCTTCCATGTGTATGAAGAGGGTTATATTTGCGTAACTTTCCACAATTGATCGAAGAGCATCATTCGCTTCTGGCAAAGCTACACTTACGATGTTAATTAGAATTATTCGGAAATAAAATAAATCCGAAAAAACACGACTTTCACATATTTATGAACGGGATATTCTGTATTAAAAAAATAATAAAACTTGATTGGCATTGATTCCTGAAGGGAAAAAACAGGCAGATATTCGGCATTCAAGAAGTAGCACCCACGGAACGATAAAGAAAGAGGTGAAGGTGCTCATCTCTGGCAAGACTCCGATCCGATTGAGGGTCTTTCCACTTTTCAGCGGTTGCCCTTTTACCAGCCGGCTGCTGGCCCTTCGCATCCACATGTGTCAATCACAGAGGTAGATGATCAACAGCCAGTGCAGGGGTGACATGTGGTTAGCATGTCGGGTCCCCCAGCCGTTATAGCTGGTTCCTCAACCTGGAGCCGCTACTTATTGTAGCTACCCAATTGCCTCACGATGCTGGGTGGGCACCGGTCCCATACTGGCCGAAATACCATGAGAAAATTTCTTCCCCCATGGAGACTCGAACCAGCGCAAGTCCCATAGCTCTGCGCCAAGGCTTCCTACCTTAACCGTTCGGCTACGGCGCGGGACTCAAGCACTCAAAAACCACTATTAATATAATAATACCAAAGATCTGAATCTGGAATAACACCACAAAAGCTGTGTTCACAATCTGATAACTCGGCACATTCAATAACAATACATCAACAGCAGAAAGCTCTATGATCGCCACCTAGTTGGAGAAATATGGAAACATATTGTAATATTAAATTGAGAACCTGATATAGCAGTCGTCCTCAACTAAATTAAACTTCTGTTTAAGAAACTTCGTCAAGTGGTTAAACTATGAAGGCCTTTCCAAATCAAGTTTCATCTTTTGTATTCTATTTGATACTCGAATGCCAAATAGAATGCAAAAGATAAAACTTTATTTTGAAAGGCCTTCATACACGAGTACAAAATAGAATGCAAAAGATAAAACTTTATTTTAAAAGACCTTCATAATCGAGTACCACATAGAACTCAAAAAATGGAACTTGATTTTGAAAGGACTTCATACACGAGTGCCAAATAGAAAGCAAAAGATAAACTTTATTTTGAAAGGCCTTCATACTCGAGTACCAAATAGAATGCAAAATATGAAACTTGATTTTGAAAGGCCTTCATAGATTTAACCACTTGACGAAGTTTTTTAAACAGAAGTTTAATTTAATTGAGGACGACTGCTATATCAGATACTTATTTTAATATTTTAACATTATATTGCATAACTTCAACGATGTTTTATAATTAATTTTAAAAGCATTAAATATTGGATGAATCATCGACTACTTGAATGACACCAAGAAGCTCCGGGTCATTATTTTACTAACAATAAGAAGTATTAAACATTTTGTAAATCGGTACAGAGAATACACGGGCACATTCCCAAAGGGCTTAGTGATCACTGCAGGATATTCCTACTATAGGAAATTAAATATCTGGAGATTTAAAAAAAAATCAATTCAAAATACTACCAGAAGAACACCGGTTTATTGACGTGAGACCCCTACTCACTATGGAACAGAGGCGATTTCGTGGAGAAAATGGAACACATATTTTAAATACATACTGTGTCATTTAGAGAAGTTCCTATATTTTCACCTGATGCTCCTCCAATAGAGTTTTATGGATTTGGTTTCTTAAAACAGCAATTTCAAATAGGAGGATGCGCTCATTTGAAGGGTTGTGAAAAGCATGTAAGAAGGAGAGGTCACCACTTATATGAATATTCTGCCTGCAAGTGATCTTCAGTGGATACTAAGGTGCCGGGCGATAGCTTGCAGATCAAGATCACCATGTAGAGCATCACCGTTGGTGGCAGCACGTATTTTCCCGGTTAGATCTTGTCACTAAAGATGAGAGTCAATTCTGGAAAATCATGCTATTACGCATTACAGAGCCTCCTTTCATTCCAACTTACCTAAAAAATGTTAAAATGAATATATAAAAATCTGTTATTCTTCCAGTTATATTATATGGATGCGAAACGTGGACTTTTACTTTAAGGAAGTATAAAACATTACAAGTATTTGAGTACGGTAATTAGTACTTAGAAAAAAATTGGACCAAAGAGAGGCGAACAAACAGTTGAATGGAGAAGACTAAAAAAAAAACAGTGAGCAATATGATATTTATGGGGTCCACCGCTGTGGTCTCAAGGTAGCGTGCTGCCTTGTCCTACAGAGGGCCCGGGCTCGATCCCCGGTCGGGACAGTTTTTCTGGGTGAGGTTTTTATCGGGTTTTTTTTCTCACCTGTAAGACAAATATCAGGGAAACTTTAAGGCCCAAACGGTTCCCGAAATCATGTGGCCATCGCAATCATCATCATTCATATTCATCTTAGATTAAGCTTAGGATTAGGGACTCTCCTGGCGCACCACTATCATCATCACCCGTCATATCATCGGGGCAACGTAAACCCGCCTTCCAGGCGCCCCAACCTCAGAAGTGGCTTACAAGTACGCCATTCCAGGAGAGAACATCGGGAATGTCAAAAGACGACCTGGGGTATTTGCAAAAAAAAATTATGATATTTATGGGAAGAAAAATTTAATATAAAATGTTAGGTCTCATAGATTGCGATGGGCAGGACACGTGGCACGAATGGGGAATGAACGAGGAGAATAGAAACTTCTTGTAGGGAAACGATGTGGGAAACAATACTAAAAACATCCAGTAGCTAGGGCAAGAATATGGAAGAATAACATTAACTATGATTTGAGGGAGGTTAATTATACAGCGAATTATTGGAAATAGCAGCTCGATAGAAATATATGAAGAGCTTGTGTACGATTGGCTATGAATCTAAGGTTCAATAGTTCCAGTGAATTAGTTAGTTAAAGATAGAAAACCCTTCGTAATTTAAGTACAATCACACTCCTATTTCACTTTTATTAGGAGCTACTTGGAGTAGGGTTTGAAATTTTCAGGACTTTTTATTAAATATATGAGAAGTTTCTGAAGAAGATTCAATAAAATAGTCCATCAAAACGTATTTTCACAGTAGTTTATGTGAAAAAAACATTTCAAATTTAAATTTCAGTCATATTCTATCAAAATATTACAGGCATAAAAATAAAATTGCTAGGACAGATTTTTATATTTTCTTAAAATGACAACTGTATTCAAAATTAACTTTCCAATTTATTATAGAAGATGAAAAAAATGTACAGTGTCCCATTCAAACCTCTCACATTTTAATTAATCATGACTAACAAAGTAAGCGGAATTATGAAATGAGGCCGGTATTAAACGAAACAGAAACTCAAAGAATTTTCATTGCTAACATTGCCACACACTAAAACACCTCTACCTGTCCACCATTAGTAGTACGAACAATAACAAGTCTGTATTCGATTTTGTGCCACGTTCTGTCCAACATATCTATTGGTACTGTTACAATTGTGTCAAGGATACGGGTTCGTAAATCATGAAGATCTTGTACTGGAATCGCAAACACACGATCTTTTACATACCAGAAAACAGTTTGTGCTCGTTGCTGAGGAGTCGCCATTTTGTTTCATGTCATTATTGTCCAACATGCAACAGATGAATTAACTGCAACAATGCAAACACAAATTCTTTGAGTTGCTCTTTATTTTAATACAAACCTCATTTCATAATTCCGCATACTTTGAGAATTATGATTAATTAAAATGTGGGAGGTTTCAATGAGACACGGTGTATATTAAGCTAAATTTATTCTTAATTAACACAAATTTTAATAATGTCTTACTTACTTACTCACTGGCACTATCGAACCCGTAGGTTCATGGCCGCGCGGACATAAGCTCTCCATACATCCCTATCCTGAGCTAATGCTTTCCAATCATTCCCTGTATAATCTACTTCTCTCAAATCATAGTTAATATTGTCCTCCCACCTCATTCTTGGTCTACCAATTGGGCGTTTTCCCTCTGGCTTTCCTACAAGAAGCTTCCACGAACGTCTTTCATTCCCCATACGTGCAACATGTCCTGCCCATCGCAGTCTACGAGACTTGACTGTTCTTATTATATCTGGCTTCTTATAAAGACCATGTAGTTCATTGTTATGTAGCCTTCTCCATTCACCTGTCTGTTCATCTCTCTTTGGTCCAAAAATCTTCCTAAGAACTTTATTCTCAAATACTCGTAATCTCCTTTCCTCCCTTAAAGTAAGAGTCCATGTTTCGCACCCATATAATATAACTGGTAGAATAATAGTTTTATATATTTTCAGCTTAACGTTTCTTGAAAGGAGTTGGGACATCAAAAGTCTCTGCAATGCATAATAGCATGCATTTCCAGAATTGAGCCAATGTTTAATTTCTTTGTGCATCTCATTCCTAATTGTGATTATTGTTCCTAGGTATTTGAATTCAGCCACTTCCTCAAAATTTCCCTCATTTGTCATTAGCTGTCCATTTCCATTATATACTGAATTTCTACGTGTGACCATATATTTAGTTTTACTGATATTTACTTCCAGTCCCAATTTCTTAGTGTTACTCAATAGTGTGTGCGTGTTGGCCTTTAGTATTGTCTAGTAATTAAAATTATAAATACATATAAATATAAACTTTTTTCATTAAAGGTTACATTTTACCCCTCTGTACAGACGATTCTCTTTTATCTAAACTATTGGAGGCAATGGGAGTGGGTGAGGTTTTTATATTTTGGCGAAACGTATATATTTCCGGCCTTGAGTTCCTTATCAAACCATTATTTACTAAGTTCTCTACAGAAGAATGTAATACCAATTATGAAACATTGTGTAACACATACAAATCAAAATGATCCGTAAACCAAAATATATTAGAAATAAACCCTAAATCTGCTTTTGAAGCGTGTGGTATTTTATATGCGAAATCACAAATATTGACAATGTGGTTTGATTTATATTGTATCACCTATGTTAGCACATGAACGTTCACATATTGCTAATTATAATTATTTAAATAGCTTAACCAAATGGCTTACAGTTTCCAATTGCGTCAGTTATAGGCTTACAGTGTGCCTCCCAAATACAGTACTCAAATTAAGCTGAAAAAGTAATGCGTTTCATTACCATATGAAGGTTACAAAAACAAATGAGGCAAGTAATATTTCCGAGAATTCTAGAAAACTTTAATCATACGACGTACCTGTCATGCTAAACATAAAGAAAATAAAAACTTAGTATTATTTTCTATAGTGTTCCGCCCAAGGGCAGGCCTTTCACTGCAATCATAGCAATTCCATGCTATGCTTTGCTGCTTTCCACACCGGTGAAATAATAGTGATGATGGACGGATGATTTTCAGGGGCCGTTTGGGATCTAAGCTACCCGACATTTGCCTTACAGGTGAGGAAAAACCCCAAGAAAACCTGACCCACGAAGTCTATCCTGACCGGGAATCGAACTCGGGACCGTTTCGTGACAAGGCAGCACGCTACCTCGAGACCACAGCGGATATAAAATACTCAAGCTTGCTTTTCGCTTGGGATAATTAATACAAGTAAAGAAAATCATTTCCGAAGGTAAATAAACCAATGCCCCGCGCCGTCGCCGAGTGGTTAAGGATTAGAAGCCTTGGCGCAGAGCTACGGGATTTGTGCTGGTTGGAGTCTCCATGGGGGAAGACATTTTCTCATGGAATTTCGGCCAGTATGGGACCGTTGCCCACCCAGCATCATGAGGCATTTGGGTAGCTACAATAAGTAGGGACTCCAGATTGAGAAGACCAGCTATAACGGCTGGGGGACCCGACATGCTGACCACACCCCTACACTGGTTCTATGATCGGCTACCTCTGTGATTAACACATGTGGATGTGAGGCCAGCAGCCGGATGGTAGGCCAAGGTACTTCTAGACCTGTCGCGCTTGGAAACAAACAACAAATATTCCAATAACTTTATCGTATGAGATATTAATGAAAAAGCTTAACGCGGTGATATATTCAAGCCAATGATAGTCAAATTCAGTCTTGATAAAGATAATAACGGCACTGGGATTAGATTAGTCACATTTGGCAAATCAAATATTCATTTGCAAAACTCTTATTTTATTGAAAATGCACTCAAACTGCCTAACTGTCTAAGGTATGTGTCAGACGAAGTTAATCAGAATGAAGATGATTCTTCCATACATGAAGTAACATACAAAGTACTGGTAGATAATTCTGTTATGGTGGGCTTAACTACTTCTTATTAATTACCGTGATAGAATGGCTATGTTCCTAATTATTGTTCATCAATACACAGCTATCTTTAATAATTCCCACAATATGTAGTTTTACCTTTAGGGTCGAGTTTGGATGGGAAGATATGATCTTATTCCACGTCACAATGAACTTTTCCTTTCTTTAACAAAATATACATGATTTAATAATAATAATAATAATAATAATAATAATAATAATATGTACAAAAATAATAATAGGCCTAATAATAATGCTTTATTTTAGCTGGCAGAGTTAAGACCGTAAGTTCTTCTCTTCCACTCATCATGGAATATATTAACCCTTCTTACAATAAAAGTAATTAACTTTGTTTTAATTATCTAACCCTTTTCAATGTAATAATTCCATCGAATTCATTTCATCGTTTCTTGTTACAATGAACATAGTATTGCTCCTTAATGCTTATTGCTACTACATCAATATCAACACTCACTGAATGCTCTACATAATTCATATTAGCAATCAATTTAATTAATTATTAATTCAATTAATCTAGTTGCTTCATTAGACCCAGGCAGCTCTCTCAGGGGAATGGATTTAACTCTAATTAATTTAAAATCCTGTGTCTTTCATTGTAAGTTATTACCTATTCCACAAATGACTTTTTTAATGTCTTTAATAAACAACCAAATAAAACAATAGTTAAACAGTTTGAATGGACAACTCATTTAAACAGATGAATAAATATAATTTCAGAATGTTTCTTCGCACTGTTGTGGAGTATCCTCGTCGAAGTATATTTCCCAGTCATAATTATTTACGTCAAATGTTAGTTTTTATAGTCTTTATCACTTACGTATTTCTGTTATTTCATGAATGCCAAATATTGCATGTTTATCATGAATTATTATTTCCAGGGGACTTTTATTAAAATTTTAGGTTCTTGAACTGTGTAATTTTATTGCCTTAGTATTCCTTCGTTCATATAAAATATCTCCATGGCGCGACAGGCCTAGAAGGCCCTTGGCCTAACAGCAGGCTTCTGGCCTCTCTTTTGTTCATATACTTGATTTTAATATTTTGATTCAATTCTGAAAAGTCATTAATATTATTTCCTGTGTTGCTGTTTCATCCAAGTACGGATTAACAATTCTGATGTTACTCTCTAGTAACACTTACTTACTTACTCACTGGCACTATCGATCCCGTAGGTTCATGGCCGCGCGGACATAAGCTCTCCATACATCCCTATCCTGAGCTAATGCTTTCCAATCATTCCCTGTATGATCTACTTCCCTCAAATCATAGTTAATGTATTTCTCCCACCTGATTCTTGGTCTACCAACTGGGCGTTTTCCCTATGGCTTTCCTACAAGAAGCTTCCATGCAAGTCTTTCATTCCCCATACGTGCAACATGTCCTGCCCATCGCAGTCTACGAGACTTAACTGTTATTATATCTGGCTTCCTATAAAGACCATGTAGTTCACTGTTATGTAGTCGTATCCATTTACCTGTCTGTTCCTCTCTCTTTGGTCCAAAAACCTTCCTAAGTACTTTATTCTCAAATACTTGTAATCTCCTTTCCTCCCTTAAAGTAAGGGTCCATGTTTCGCACCCATATAAAATAACTGATAGAATAATGGTTTTATATATTTTCAGTTTAACTCTAATAACACTGGTCTACAAAAATGAACTTTTTTTTCACAAGAATAAAAATAATATATTCTGTAAGTATTGTTCATGCTGATTTCAAATATCATTTCACTTTTTCCCGATCAGGCACGAGTTTTTTATATTTGAATTTTTTATAATACTACTCATTCTGACTTACCTAGAAAGTGGTAGATAGTGATGTTCGGGCATATTTTGCACCTGAAACATCTCTCTTCTTGGTCCAACAGCAGTCAGACAGGATATTAGAACTCCACTTGCCTTGGTACCCGTTTTCCATTGTAAAAATTTTCTTGATGATAATGCTCACCGTGCTCATCGCTGACAGCCCCAAGAATTTCCGGGAAGAAGTTTAAGTGAGAGTCCAAGAAGTGAATTTTTAAATACCGGTACATGTTGCTTTATTAGAATCCAGAAGATCAGCCACTAGGCTACGATAGTTTTCTGCTTGATGGTTTCCAATAAATTACAACATATATTTTTGAAAGACTGCCAGGCTGCTTTTTCAAGTGGATTTAACAGTCCTCAGAATGTTCATCAGCCATTAATGATCATATTTGTGGTCCTATAAAAATTCCTTCTTTCAGTTTAGCCTCACTGATTTTGGAAAAAATTTGGATTTCAAGTACAAGAATCCTTCAGGAAGTTCATCCATAACTTTGACGAAATTTTTCATTACTCCTAATTTAATATGCAACGAAGGTAAATATATTTTTTCAGGATTCACTAAAGGGACATGTGACACATTTTTCTGGCCAGGGATAAGAGATTCACGTATAGGCCATTATTTTTAACGTAGTGAGACTGATTCATCAGAATGCCAGATTAACCGGTCTGAGCATGTCAAAACATGAATGTACCTGAGCGGTCTTGTCTTTTGATGCTTCAGCATGACATTATATATAATTTCCTTGAATACAACTTGAATAAATTCACTAAATATAGAGTAAAGGTTCCTATGAAAGGTCAAAGAGAATGCTAAAATAAGGTTTTAAAAAGTAGCCGTCACAAAAAAAAACTATGTCTGATGAAAAAACTCTGACTACATTTCTGATTTCAGTATGAAAAAATGCACTAGATTCTCTAATCAGATTTCTTGTGAAGAAAACCTTGTCGACCAGTGTAATGTATTTCTATTCTACTGTATAGTCGGCCTCAGTGGTCCCTATAACATATCAGAAATACCCTAGATTTGGCCATTTTTTTCCCAATTTGAAAAAAACTGTTGGACGATCTCGTTCAATTCAAAGCCTTATAGTTGAAAGCAAGGAAAACTTTCAAACCGGCCGGGAATCAAATCCTAGACCACAATGGTTATTTCAAGAATTTGGTTTTCATATACTATACTTCCGTTCATAGATGGCAGATTTCCCAGTACATTTGACAGACCAACTAGTTAAGGTGAATCAATTATTTGCTCAAATGCATTAATACGATCTTCTTATGAGTATCTACGTCATCTGCGTGTTTCGCACGCTGCGCATTACAACATTCATCATGGCGGCTTTAATCGTATTGCCAAAGCCCACTCTAACCAACACAGAGTCAATTTCCAGTACAAATTACACAGGCTTTGTTTACACAATACAAACCTTCAACATCGCTAAAGCATTCTATTGATAAACTATATTTAGTTAATAATGCAATAGTATCAATAATGTAATAATAATAATAACAATAATAATAATAATAATACAATAACAACAGTAACAAAACAGTAACAAAAAGGACAAATTAATTATATCAATAATAATAGTTCATTCATTCATTTTGAGAATTTTCCTCATCATTGAGGCTTTTTCCCAACCAATCTTAGCAATTAACATGAATTAAAAACAATTTTCAGTTTTGAGTAAATGATGTTCAAAGTTGATACACTCCATATGTGATTATTTTAGCTGTTTTCTTTTTCAGCTTCTAGATTTCAGCACCAGACAATTTTTTATTTGTATCCAGCGGCCAATCAGATTAGCATCTGCTTTAACTACTAAAATTACACTGGTCAACATGATTTTTGTCTCATGAGTACCAATAGTTGTACTTAATGCAGTTTTTTTATCGTATTTCCAAATATGTATTCGGAATTTCTCCATCGCCCACAGTTTTTTTATTTCAATATCAATTAATGGATTTAAATAAATAGGCCTATTTTTTAAATAAACGTTTTTCGTCCATTTGTCCATTGTAAAATAAAACCAAATGAGCTAACTCAGGAGATTTCAGCAATGGAAAAGAGATATCAAGGGCAAATAGAATCCTAATATGCTGGCCGATTATTGTTGGACCATAAATAGGGATGCTCCATAGGCAAAATATAGAAGAAAATCGTCATTTCTTACTTTCTAGGTGAGTCCGAATGTTCGAATATTGTGTAGTTACGAATGTAAATAATATTAAGGTGTTTGAAATTATAAATTTCTGTCCCTCGGAAACCTTGCGTGATGGAGAAACCCGATTCCATATTTGAATTCAGGAGAACAAATACTATCAGAATCACATATTTTTCTTTCTGAGACCAAAAAAAAATTTATTTTTTGTTGATCAGTGTTACACTTAAGTCCAAAATTAGCAAGTTTCACTTGTACCCCTTGGCTTCTAAGGGTCTCAGTTAAGTCTTTGTAGATTGCGGTAGAAGGACATATGGCACAAATTAAGAATACAAGAGATCTTGGTAAATTATTGTAGGAAAACCAGTGGAAAACGTCCAAAAGGTAGTCCAAGAATGCGGTAATTGAACAACAATAATAATTATATGAAGGGATGATCGGAAAATATTAGCTCGGGTTAGATATGCAAGGAGAGTTTATGTTCGCACTGCCTTGAATCTGCCGGTTCGCTAGAGTTATATAGTTAGTTTCATATCAGATTCTAAAACAAGATATACAACTTTAGGCATCAATAGTGTATTTTCATGAGAAGGTAAATGTGTGCTCTGGCAGATTATATCTACATATTAAACAACATTCAGTAAATATTACGTTCAGATTCAAGTAAACACGTATCCTATCTGACTATTAATCAACTCTAAATAAATATCAAATAAAATTTAGTTTCATTGCTTTTTTACTAAACCATTCTGCAATGCTAAATCTCATAGAAACTAACACTATAGATTTCTCAGTAGAACCCATCCATTCTGTAATCAGGAATGCAATTCACAATTTCAGCAGTGGAAGAGAAGGCCTTATGGCCTTAACTCTGCCAGCTAAAATAAAGCATTATCATTATTATTATAACACTAGTCCTAGAAACAATTAAGAGATAGTAATATAATGTACGGTTAAAAACTATAATATAGTTACCTTGTAGGTCCGTCTCCTCAACTTAAGTTCTTTTAAAACTCTGTAGGCCTTTCGGGACTAGTCCCATCATCAGCAGAATGCATTAGGTCCGTTCTTGTTGACCCTTGTTGAAGCACTGACTTGGTTGTGAGAATTTTGTACAGAGGATTGTGTGGATTAGGTGTGTATTCATTGATAATCAGGTTGCTGTTGATTTCTCTTAGGATTGCGATTTCCTCCAGTATATTTATTCTCATTGGAATGTTTTCTCTATGTACTATTGTGAGGGTGTTATCAATGTTATGCATATGGTGTCCAGCTTGAATTACATGTTACATTATATTACTGTGAACTAATACCTCAACGGAAAATCACCACGAATTTTACTAGTATCAATTAAGAGTTAACTAGAAGAAACAGCTCCGGATGACTCTCAACTGAAAAACCCGAAAAAAATATAGGAAAAGGTATTCCTCTGTATCAAAACAATATCTAATGCATTATTTTTAATTCAATGCCACCAGTTTGTCACTTCAATATTTCTGGTATTTTCTCCTGGAATTGACGTAAAAAAAACAACATCTGAGGTTAGTGAGGTTAGTGCGCCCCAATGATATGATGGGCGATGATGATGGAAACGATGCACCAGGATAGGCCTTAATTCATATGAGGTGAATATGATAATGATGATGATGGTGGCCAGGCAATGTTCGGGGACCATTTGGGCCTTAAAGGTTCCTGACATTTGTCATACAGGTGAGGAAAATTCCCGAAAAAAATTCACCCAGGAAACGTCCCGATCAGGGATCGAAGCCGGGCCATCTGCATGAAAAGGCAGTACGCTACCTCGAATCAAGACCACAGCGGTGGGCTTACCTAATATATTATTCTCCCAGTCATTATCTTAACATTCGGTTTAACAAATGTGTGCGGTCTGTCTTTGTTATTGTTCCTTGCCAACAATCTTCATTTTGACATATTTCGTAGAAATGACCGAAATTATTGCATAGTTTAAAAGAACAATCAGTGGAAAATAATTTAAATTACATAATAAAACCATGATCTACCTGTTATTCAGGTCTCCTGATGTTGTGACGTTAATTAAAATTTCTATGTGATTGAGAGGACATCTGCAAAGAATGAACTTGCGATTTCTAGAAAAGTTACTGGTAAATCTGAAGGTTAAAGAAGTGTGGGATTAACAAGATTGTTGTGGATGGATGGGGTTCAGGAGGTTCAAGAAGTTGGGAGTTAATCTTTCTTTACCAGTGTTGCTTACAAGCAACATATGTTTAATGAAAGTTATTTTCTTATATAACACGTTTTAACAGTTTGTTAGTAGTGTAGATTGGAGGAAACGTGTCTTAAATAAGTTATAACGTCAAATGTTAGAAAATTAGACATATCACAGTTGCATATCCTATTATAAATAAAAAATGGTACCCACTATCTTCAAACATAATTCCAATATTCGGTAAAGAAATAATTAAAGAATAGGAAAGCCGAAGATCAAAGTGGATTCTTATGTTACTGATGAATGATGATCATATAGTCCCTTACCAATAAAACTTATTCAGTTTAAAATTGCCAAAACGTATTTTTTCCGCACTATTACACTCACCCGTTGCCATAATGTTGAAAATATGTACATAAAACTATCAATAAAATGCTGATAATTTTGTTTGATATATAGAAGATATTCCGCAACAGATAGTAAACAAATTAAAAGTTAATACGGTTGAAACAGGTCACCATATTCAGTTATTTGTATAGAGAGCAATATGAAGCTGATTCTGTTGATTTCCAGATGAAATGTGGCAGTAAATGTTATTACATGCAGCTACATAAATAAAAAATACACGCACAACAACTAAATTGGTTCATAAAATATTTTCCGAACAAAAGAAGATAAAGTGGAGTCGCTGCGCACCGGATATGTCAGGCTGGATTCTCCTGTCAAACAATACAATGATTTACAAACTTCTATAAATTACTGAATTAAAAATTCACTCGCCTGTATCATCTCTCCTTTATTTATGATTTCAAGAGATGACAGTAGAAAAAATTCTTGCATCATAACAACAGTTAAATTCCCGGGGACTGTTGAATTTCTTTACACTTTCACCCTATCTTCCGTGCCTAGATTTTAAATATCGTAGTAAATTTTAACGTCCCGTACCGTATTCGAGTGGTTAACTCAAGATGCTTTGAAGGGACTTGCACTGATTCGAGTTTTCAGGGGGAAGAAAATATCTCATGGAATTTTGGTCAGTATGGGACCGGTGCTCACCCAGCTTCTTCAGGCATTTGGGTAGCGGCTCCACTTGGAAATAACAATTATAACGACTGGGGACCCGACATGCTTACCATATGTCACCTCTACACTGACTGCATGATCGTATACATCTGTGATTAACACATGTGAATGTGAGAACAGCAGCCGGCTGGTAGGCCACGGGCCTTCAAGGCCTGTCGCACCATGGAGTTTATAAATTTTAAATAAACAACCTGAACTGCACGGTGCCCTTGGCCTGTCAGCTGGCTGCTGTCCTCACATCCACATGTGTAATTTACATAGGTAGGTGATCATCTAACCAGTAAAAGGGGTGACATGTGGTCAGCATATTAATATTAGAACATGGAATTATATTTATTATTTAGACTTTCTGAAATATATTTTCTAAATAGAATTCATTATTTTGTTAGTTTCAACCAGCACCGGTCAAATGTTGGCGAAAATTCCACGAGAAAACGTTCCCATATTAGGTCTCCAACCAGTGCATGTCTACAGCTCTACACCAAGACATGATGCCGTAGACCACTCGTCTGCGGCGGATTATATTAGCCGGGTTCATGGCATAAGTAGCCCTCCATTTCTGGGTATATATTTTGTATCTCGGTCCGTCAATGTGTTGTTCGCAGAAAATTAATCGGAGGAGCGAAGGAAGGTTTTTCTCGGGTTCCTCCCGTTTTATCCGCCAAAACTGCCTTCCATCAATATTCAAAATCCATAACTGAAGTGAATGTTTATTAGGCCTACTAACTAAATAACTAACCCACTGGCTCTATCGAACCCGTAGGTTCATGGCCGCGCAGATATAAGCAAGCTCTCCATAAAATCCTATCTTGACATAATGCTTTCCAATCATACTCTGTATAAACTACTTCCCTCAAATAATCGATAATGTTATTCTCCCACCTCATTCTAGGTCTACCAACTGGGCGTTTCCCCTCTGGTTTTCCTATAAGAAGTTTCCATGCATCTCTTTCATTCCCCATACGTGCCTCATGCCCTTCCCATCGCAGTCTACGAGACAATTATTATTATATCTGGCTTCCTATACATATTATGTAGTTTTCTACATTCACCTGTCTGTTCATCTCTTTTTGGCCCAAAAATTGTCCTAATAACTTTATTCTCAAATACTCGTAATCTTTGTTCCTCCCTTAAAGAAAGAGTCCATGTTTCGCATCCATATAATACTACTAGGAGAACAACCGTTTTATATATTTTCAGTTTTACGTTTTTTGAAAGGGGTTGGGACGACACAAGTACCTATAATGCATAATAGCACGCATTTCCAGAATTAAACCCACGTTTAATTTCTTTGTGCATCTCATTCCTATTTGTAATTATTATTGTTCCTAGATATTTTAAATCAGCTATTTCTTCAAAATTTCCCACATTTGTCATTAGTTGTCCATTTACATTATATAATGTTTTTTATGTGTAACCATATATTTAGTTTTATTGATGTTTACTTCCAATCTCAATTTCTTAGTGTTACTCAATAGAGTGTGTTTGTTGGCCCTTAGTATCTCCTCGCTATAGCTCAATAATACTACATCATCAGCTTAAACTAACAGCCTATTAGTGCCATTGAGTTGTAGGCTTTCTTCATTCTCCAAAGATTTGATGGCATGCTCTAATACTGAATTGTAGAGAAGATAATGCATATCCTTACTTTAACCCATTGTGAATTTCAAAAGTATCCGAAAACTGTTTACTTGCACGCACCCTACTCTTTGTGCCATTTAGACACATTACTATAATCCAAGTCATACACATCACAATAATCCAAGTCAAGTAATAGATCTAGTGGCCAGTTAAGGTTTCCTTCCACATCTTCAAGAGCCGTTCGAAAGATGTTTTTCCTCAACACACATATCAGAGGATTTGTTGAAGCAAACTGGAACGATCTATTCTGTTGATATGTAAGAGCCAATTCTGTCTGTAGGCGCAGATTTGTTCATGCAAGGTGATTAATTTAAACTATTTGACGATCTGACCATTTATTTTACGGTCTAAGAGTCTGTAGCCTGGAGTTCTTAAAAAATTAATTTCTCATATGTTTATAGTAAACTCTTAATAAAGATTTCGTATATACGGTTTAGGTAAAGACTTTTAACATAAGTACTGTTAATATTAATAATAATAATAATTATGGTTTATTTTATCTAACGGAATTTAGACCTAAGGTCTTCCCTTCAAATTCACCAAGCTTAAATTATACAGATATTAATTATGAATTATCTACAACTTGATTAATAGTACATAATAGGCATAGGCTACACAATATACAGATGACAAGAAATGAACAAAACAAATACCAAAATAATAATAATAATAACCTATAAATAATTGGCTTGGTAAAGAAAGTGCAAAAATAAAAGAATAATAAGAATATACCTTGAATGTGGTTATATGCTTTATTGTCGAAGGACATTTAAGTGAGCTTTTTATTTTTTTTTCAGTCGGGTAATCGTTGATATAAGGGGGGGGGGAGAATTCCAGAGTCGCGTAGCTGAAACAAGGAAGGACGACGAATAGTGAGATATTCGATACAGAGGTGCAGCTAGAGTTAAATGTTCTCTCGATTGTGTGTTAATTGTGTGATAGTGAATTGAAGCGAGTAGAAATATAATGGGGTGATGAGGTAGACAAAGTATTGTATAAGAAGCAGATGTTATGTATCTTTTGCCTGTCTTCCAAACGAAACCAAGACACCACTTGAAATACCGGAGTTATGTGATCTGATTTACGGAGGCTGCACATATAACGTACACAAGCATTATGAACTCATTGCAGTGTTAACACTGAAGCAGAGTATTTATTTCAGTCTCCTGGAAGCCTGAGAAAATGAAGTTCGCAGATTACATCAGATGATATAGCTGATAATTTTACTTGATGAAACTAAGTTTGGAAGCCAAGTGAAAATTCCCACAGACTGATAAATCAACAGATGATAGTCTGACGATTGGTTTAGGAAATTATAAAACGATTCCAACTCTCGCAGCTGAATGATTGATGCTGTTATTCAATTGTTTCACAGTGCTAGCCCTGGCAATTACCTCGCTAACAATTGCATCCAAAGTTGGGTCAATAACGAACACACAGTTGTAATTGACCCCCCGGCGACCTCCCAGCGCCCTTAACTTGCTATCTACCAATACCTTTGTTCTACTACAAACAATACTCTATAATCATATATCTGTCTTTTTAATTGCACTGCACTGTCTGCAATAAATGACGTGTGTCCAACTTCTGCAATATCGCATTACACAAAGCACTTCTTTACAATTAGTATTAAAATAAGTAATACGGAGTAATATCTAAATTTCCATTTATTCATTTGGGGAATTTTCCTCTTCATTGAGGGTTTTCTCCAACCAATCTTAGTAATCAACATGAATTAAAAATAAACAAATAAATAAATAATAAGTATAAATGACTATGAACAGTTAATGACAAATGAGGGAAGTTTTGAGGAAGTGGCCGAATTCAAATACCTAGGAACAATAATCACAAATAGGAATGAGATGCACAAAGAAATTAAACATAGACTCAATTCTGGAAATGCGTGCTATTATGCAGTGCAGAGACTTTTGATGTTCCAACTCCTTTCAAAAAACGTTAAACTGAAAATATATAAAACTATTATTCTACCACTTATATTATATGGGTGCGAAACATGGACTCTTACTTTAAGGCTGGAAATGAGATTACCATACGAGTTTTTGAGAATAAAGTACTTAGAAAAATGTGTGCACCAAAGAGAGATGAACAGACAGGTGAATGGAGAAGATTACATAACAATGAACTACATGGTCTTTACAGGAAGTCAGATATAATAAAAACAGTTAAGTCTCGTAGACTGCGATGGACAGGACATGTTGCGCGTATGGGGAATGAAAGACGTGCATGGAGGCTTCTTGTAGAAAAACCAGAGGGAAAACGCCCAGTTGGTATACCAAAAATGAGGTGGGAGAACAACATTAATTATAATTTGAGGGAAGTAGATTATACAGGGAATGATTTGAAAGCATTAGCTCAGGACAGGGATGTATGGAGAGCTTATGTCCGCGGAGCCATGAAGCTGCGGGTTCGATAGTGCCAGTGAGTAAGTAACTAAGACTATGGACTTACAGACTATCAGTTTGCAACAAACATTCACAAATTTCCCTTAATTAAAGTTCTCCTGTCTGTGTCTTCATCTGTTACATCAAATTTCCTCATTGAATTTTGAATGTTGTTCTTCCAGGTTGTTCTTGGTCTTCCTTTTTTTCTGTTCCTTCTTTCAATTTTCCATGCATGGACGGCCTTTGGTAGTGTTCCATCCTGCATTCTTCTCACGTTTCCATAACATTTTAGCCTTCTGTGTTCATTTAAATTTTATGGTCTCATAATATAAATTGCCATACGTTACGAGTTGGATGGTCGGGATTTAGAGTCGGGTAGGGTCAGAATTTTTAAACTGGCTAAATCTTCTGATGGCACCATGTAGGTAATGCTATATGTTTTTATTATTCTTTCATATTTGGCAGTTTTTTTACCAAATATTTAATCGGATTATATGAGGTTACTGTTATTGTTTTAACATTTTTGCACTTTCCTTGCCATTTGTATATTGTGTAGCTTATGCCGATTATGTAATATTAATCAAGTTGTAGATAATTCATAATTGTTATTATATGTATAATGTAACCCTGGTGAAGTGGAAGAGAATACCTTACGGTCTTAACTCCATCAGTTAAAATAAATGAAGCATTAAATTAAATTAAATGAAAATATACGAACAGAACTAAATATATTCAAACTATTATATAGAATTTTCCAATACAGAGACGAATGGATAGACCACATCAATATGATGGATAACAAGAGAATTCCGAAACATATTATTCATTATAAACCACTAGGACGAAGAAATGTAGGAAGACTCAGTAAAAGATGGACAGACCAATAGCATGAGATAGGAACAGACCTTAAGGTCAAATTCTTAATGCGGATATTGATCACAGAACAGACAAAAAAACATAACACAGAAATAAGACAACAACTAAAAGTAGAGGAATTAAACACAACAATGGAGAAATACAGCACAAACTGGAAAGAACACTTGGCAAGGATGGCTGAGAATAGAATACCAAAAGCAGCATACAGCTATTCACCACGAGGAAGAGGAAGTTTGTGAAGACCAAAGAAAATATGAAAAGAGCAGCAATTTGAAGCCGGAACAGGCTAGTAAATAAGCCTAAACCGTGAAGAAGAAGAATAAGAAGGATATTGACGATTAAATTAAATGGCCTTAGAGTCGACTCAGCCTCTAACATAAATGAATACCCGTCTCTTCTTCTGGGGATTAAGACAGCCCTTGCACAAGGTTGATTATATCCCGGGCCGATTATCTAGACAGGAGGAGAGAGCGATAAACTCTTACTACTCTGTAGTGTGATCACTTTAGTATTATTTGCCTTGGTGATCTAGGGGTTATGTTCCTTACCTCTAGTCCTGACGGTCACGGGTTCAAACGCGACCGGGGTAGATGGATTTTTAGGATAGAAAAATCCAAGGGACATGTGTTCTGGAAGGGACTTAAAACTGAGAGTCCCGAGTGTGAAGTTTCGGACTCGTAAAAAACTTGAAGCCTACATTAGTGCCTCTGAGTAAAATTTAACAGCCCTCCCCATCCAAGCAATACTTTAGTTGCCTATTTCGATGTTTCAATGCGGCGATGTGCTGACCACATATAACTTGTTGACAACTATAAGGAAAAAAAGCATAACCAAATTAGATTGATTAAGAAACTCCCGTTAGGGAGCACCCATGTTCCCATGTGAAGACGTATAGGTCATACTACTACTACAATATACAATCTTCCACCGCCATTGTGTAATGGTAAAGTCATTGCCTCAGGCGCAGCCCCCCCCTTAAGTCGGGACACTTTTCTGGGCGAGTATTTTCCACACCTGTAAGATAAGTGTCGCGATACTTTAAGGCCCAAATAGTCTTCGATTGCCATCTGGTGATCACAGTCACCCACATAAAATTCACCATGTTTAGTACGTTCAGTTCTTCCAGAAAAAGAAAGTCTCAAGAAGGAATGCGGGGAAGGCACGAGACAGCCAAACGGCATGCGAGTCTAGGTTGTATTGTACACTTCGAAAACGATGTTTAGCTATGCGCTGTAAGGATAATTAAAAAAACTAATATAATATTTAATATTAATCGCTAATTATTATCAGATTAATATAATTAATGTCTAGTAAGCTTATTTTGTAGATCATGATAGCAGAAATCTGTGCCAACTGATCTAATTTCTTACAGGTAGCACTACGGTATACGTAACATTCGCCACGTCATCACTACCAACATCATTCCAGGAATCCACCTTCACATAAACTCAACACCCCTCTGCCGCACTAGACAGTCATCCCCACGCGGAGATTTTCTTTCTCTGTAACATCAGTTTGTGTCTTGCCTTACATGTCCGTTTCGCTTCGGAGGTGGTCCTGGCTTTGAACTGGTCGCTCATCCAGGAATGTCCTCCAAAGTTCTTGTATTGTTATAAAGATAAGTGTATTATTCAGTGTTTAAAATCTTATCCTGACATATCGTGTCCGTGAAAGGGCCGGCTGGCGTGGAGCATGTAAAAGTAGGCCTACCTACAAATGAAGAGGTTAAACTAGGTGGAGAGAAAGGGTGAGATAGATAGAGAGAGAATATAACTTCTAAAACAAAACGTTTTAAAATAATAATGAGTTCAATGTTAAATGATGCAGAAATATGTGTTCTGAAAGTACAAACCAATAATAATAATAATAATAAAATAATAATTATAGATGTAAAAAGATTACCAAAATAATTCATACGAAATACTGATTCTCTAGCAAATAAAGAACAACAAGTGAAGTATATTCTGCAAAATGGATTTTTAATGGGTTCCAGAAGACATAAAATGAAATATATATACCGCTCATGGGCTGCAATAGTGACACAATTAAAAAATTGCTATTTTTGAGTTAGTGCACTTTTCATCATCTTAAAATAGTCTTCTTCCCTTCAGCAACAGAGGCATATCGATTAGTTCAATATTTCACCAACAAATTGCAAATATATTAGTCGTTCGTATGATATCTGTCTTCAGTGCTAATAAAAACTTTAACCTCATTATTATCTTAAAACTTGCTTTTTTGAGTTGTGCCACTATTGCAGCCCATGAGCGAGAGATATATATAAGCGAACAAAGTTCAATTATGGATTTCATTTAAAAAATAATTTAAATTATATGGTCATGTAAAATGGTTGATAGAAGACAGATTCCCAAGAAAAATATTATAAAGGGTGCCACCTGGTATAAGATGTCCAAAAATAGAGGCCGTTTCATCAAGGTTGAAGCATGGCCTCAGATGCACAGAAAACCAGTTTCATCCCCTTGACTGCGGGTAGTCTAACGGTACAGGCATTCACATTCAATTCCAAAATAGTGTACTGTCAGTCTAAAAAGATATTAGTTTTCGTCACCTTACTTCTAAAACCTCGTAAGTCTAATTTAACTAATCTTTCAAGAGAGCATAAAAACTTGTTTGACATTGCTTATTATTTTGTAATTATGTTAATAAATAAGAGCAAGAGGACTGGAGAATATGGAGTGGATGAAAATCTGTATAAAAATAAAATAATGTCTTATTTTGAACTTAAACATTAAAAATATGACATTAAAAACATAGTTACAAAATTATAAGTAATGTTAAAAAATGTTTTATGCTTTAAAAAAAAAAAGTTAAATTAGACTTACGCGGTTTATCGAATAAGGTGAGGTTATATTGCGGTGTTTAGTGGAAGGTTTCTCATATCTACAAGATCGTAAACCGTCCAGTCCCTATCTCTTCTCTATAAACTAGTACACACATCATTTCCTTATCACACCACTTCATTGGACTCTCTGATGCACATAAATTAGGCACACGATCCCTTCAGCACATTGTTTTCATCACATTATCTATTTCCTCAAATCTGTTATAGTTTCTCTTGCTAGAACATGTAGTTCTCTTCCACCTATATCAGAGAGTGAGAAACTATAACTTCTTTCAAAAACAAAACTTAATTTTCTTTATTAACTAACTGACAAAACACTCACTAATAGTATTTTTAACAATTAATATATAATATTGTTTATTTAATAAAAATAGTTTTATGATTTATCAGTATTTCTACCAAATGCCTTATTACTTTCTCTGTATTTTTTTTTCATGTATAGTAGATTGTAGCTGTTCTTGTGTATATATATTTCATTAGGTTTAATTTTAATCATCTTTAACTTAATTGCATTATTGTATGTATATACCCAATACGTCCCGCGTGGGTACACGGCTGCTCTCTATCGGGAGTTTCTTAATAAAGCTAATTTAGATACGCTTAGTTACCACACATGTCAACAAGTGATGAGGTTAGCACATCCCCTCAATGGAACATCTAATAGGCAACTAAGGTATTACTGGATGGATGAAGGGCAGATAAATGTTGCACAAAAGCCTTTTATTCAGACTTCAGGTTCTTTTATGAACCTGGAAATTTTTAACAAAAAAAATTGGTCATTGAATTTTTTAAAATAAATCACAATCCATATCTGAACACAAGCAAACCTTATTGTTGTCAAATGAACCATGGACAATAACATATATTAAATTTAGGAAATATTTGGAAAGTAGTTTGTGAGAAAATTGACAATACTTTTAAGAAAATGGATTTTTTATTTTTTTTTTTTTTTTGTATTTTAAATTACTCATAAAGAAATATGTCTAAAAAGTTAACCAAAATGCCATTATGTTCAGGAAGACTTGTTTAATTAGTGACATTGTTTTCATGCACTTACTTAAGAATCCATCCACAGTAATTCTGCCCGAAGGCAGGTCTTTCACTGCAGTCATAGCATTTCCATGTTATGCTTTGCAGTTTCACTAGAGAATTATAGATGTGGTAGCTTCCCGTTGCTTTCCACATCGGTGAAGGATGATGATGATAATGATGATGGCCGGATGATTTTCGGGGACCGTTGGGCGCTAAGCTTCTTGACATTTGTCTTATAGTTGAGAAAAAACCCGAAAAAAACCTCACCCAGGAATCTGTCCCGCCGGGAATCGAATCCTGGCCCGCTGTGTGACACTGACAAAAATTATTTTTGTATGTCGCATTTTTAAACCAAATTGCAAGAAAATTAGTATCGGGTGCCCTTAAGGAATTTTACATGCTACATAGTTACGATAATAATTTCCTATTCAGGGTTAATATTTTCATTACGAATAATAACCATAATTTTGCAGATACGGACAAGCCTCAGACCCTACTTTTACCTGCGCGGGCTTTGCAGGTCATGCTTCTTCCTTGATGAAACGGCCTCTATCGAGGACTGATAGTGTTTAAGCAGCATGATTCAATAGGAAATGTCGAGGAGTACAGACATTACATCATACATTGATCTCCTTGTAATGACGTAATGCAGTGATTGTAAGTTAAAATGTCATGATTGTTTGTATTGCAGTATCAGAACCAGATCACTAGAGGTCCAGGTTAAAATTTGCTGTTTAGCAGCAATTGGCGAGTTCCAATATTAATTTTTCTATAGCTTGGCAGCGATCAAACTGTAGTCGTGTAGCGTTTCCGGGGTGTCACCGGACCCCCATTGTGTCGTCTGTGTATCGGTCCATAACCATGACTGCCCGCTTAAGGTCGAGGCTCAGAGAAATGCAAAGTTTTTTTTTTTTTTTTAATCTGCAAACTGCGGGGCAGTCCCGCGGTAGGAAGCCTTGGCGCAGAGCTACGGGACTTGCGCTGGTTCGAGTCTCCATGGGGGAAGAAATTTTCTCATGGTATTTCGGCCAGTATGGGACCGGTGCCCACCCAGCATCATGAGGCAATTGGGTAGCTACAATAAGTAGCGGCTCCAGGTTGAGGAACCAGCTATAACGGCTGGGGGACTCGACATGCTAACCACATGTCACCCCTACACTGGCTGTTGATCATCTACCTCTGTGATTGACACATGTGGATGTGAAGGGCCAGCAGCCGGCTGGTAAAAGGGCAACCGCTGAAAAGTGGAAAGACCCTCAATCGGAAAACTGCGGGGCATTAGAACACCCAGCATTCTACCGTAGCTGCCTAGCTTAGAATCTTATCGTAAGGTTCAAGAATCTATCCTGCCCCTACTGCACCTAAACCCCAACATCTTACCTTCACTTCGGTGAAGATTAATCCTTCAATATCCGGTACTAAAACCTGGCACCTCTTCTCAAAACTATAAAGAGAACAATATTATTCAGCCCCAGGGCCAGCAGATGATAACTCCAAACCTTAGTGTTTACACGGAGGGATATCCAATTCATGTTGGCTGGATTAGAAAATACCATGGAGCGATTCCTCTTTATGAATAAGCTTATCAACTTATGCAAAGCATAAGTTGAGCTCCCCCGGGTCAACTACCATATAAATTGTGCGAGATTCCCTATCCTACAATAATGAGGCTGATTCTTTGTTATTTGGCTTTCCGATTCTTGGCTCGCCGGCAGTGCAATTTCTGACGCCATGTTCTAGCGTGATGACATTTACAAATAGCCTCAACCAATTGATCTGTTAGACAGAATACATTTTGCCACCAAATGGCTATGGTTAATTACTGATAGCCACAAAGGTATTACCCACAAAGGTATTAGGTGTCATGAAGCCTAAATAGGCTCCACTACACAGCACACAGGACGATGGCAGTCATCGTCACCATAAGAAGAAGAAGAAGAAGAAGAAAAAGCAGCATGTTCTAGAATTATATGACGTAATTTTCCCCTTTCATTCAGCCTAAGCTAGGATTCCCCACGATCAGGTGATTTAGTTTTAACCTTAAGAGGCGTTCAATTATATTGTCCTTGTAATGTTTTATTATGAGTATAGTTTTGTTTGAATATATCAGTTCAAGTTCAAACGATACTGGTATGGTCCGCTGATTGGTTTAAAACGAGGGGCAGAGGAGAACACCGGTCCGAATGGTGAGAGATGTACAGTGAGGACAAGAATTTATTAGTAGTGCATTTTTTTCGTTGTTAAGTTATAGTAAGTTACCTGTTACCTCAGGTTTTTATTTTAATATTTTGAAACAAAAAATATTTTAGTACATATTTTTCAATGTTTAGCCAATCAAATTAAATAAATTTAAATTTTTAGTGTATAAAATCCTTGCCTTAGTTATGATAAAGGAATTACATTATTCATACGGAAAACAATATTATTTCATAAACATAAACTTCATTGTTAATATTGCAATTAATATTCGATGGTGGATTAATTGAATATTAAATGTATATGAGCTTTGTGCAATCAGACGTACTAAATTTGCAATAAATATAACTGTTTTCAGATTATCATGAAAATTAATAGCAGGAAATTGCCATTGTTCATAATATGGTAAGTAAAAAGCTATTACAGTTTATCGTTGAGGCATATTTATATGATGGGCTGATGAATAATTGACTCCAAAAACGTTTATATTACTCGTACAAAAATCATTTTATCAAAGTTCGAAAAAAGGCCTACAATGTATTAAAGTTGAAGACAATGGTCAAAATGTGTTTAAACCTGGTTTTAACAGCCAATTGTGGTCAAAACTAGTCCAAATACAGTGGTATATGATATTCTCTGTAGTGCTCGGCGGATAGCAAGTGAACGAGACCTACTGTAATATATTATACGATGTTAGTCTCTCTCTCTATCTCTCTCTCTCTCCTCTATCTCTCTCTCTCTCTCTCTCTCTCTCTCTCTCTCTCTCTCCCTATCTCTCTAGTCTCTTCTCTCTCTCTCTCCCTCTCTTTCTCTCTCCTCTCTCCCTCTCTCTCTCTCTCTCTGTCTCTACTCCTTTGCCTCGTCTGTCTCTCTATACTTGCCTTCCTAGTTAATAGAAAAATATGTACTTATTTTAAATAAATAAATAAATAAATATATATATATATATATAGTAAGCACTTGGGTCTGTCAACGAGACTTAGGTATTCTCCCCCTACAGGGGAGAAATTCAAGCATACTAATTTAGTTACGCTTTTTTTCGGATATATGCCTTTGCGTGGTCCGGGGTCAGCGTTCCGCCTCAGAGTGACGTCTAGGAAACCAAGCTATACTATGATGGGAAATGTCGGTAAATGTTGTTCAAAGGCCTTTTTGTTCAGGCTTAAGCATCTTTTATGAAGCTGAAAATCTTCAGACTCAGAATCCACGGCTTAAAATCCCTTCCCGAGGACCCCCTGCTTGGATTTCTCCATCCTAAAAAATCCATCTATCCTGCTCGGGTTTGAAAACGCAAATCTCGGGGTAGAGGCAAGGAGCATAACCACTAGTCCACCGCGTTGAGTAAAGATTCTTTACGGCGTTTTTCCTTTTGTTTTACAACTGTCAAACTTTTAACTTATTCACATATACAAACACAAAGACAATGACACACATCCAAACACAAGCAAGTGGAGATTTAAATTCCCCTTACCCTGCCGAGAATCGATCCCGTGTCGCCGGAGTGAAAGGCAGATTTACGCCATGGCGACAGATTCTTTTAACAGCCGACTCTAGAGAACCCCGTTCACAAGAAATGACGAGCGCTGATGCCGAGCCCTCATGACGCCGAATACTATAGAGAATGAAATAGACCCCTTTTAAGGTGAAAGTAGCCTTTAGGGATTATTAGTCGTTAATTAAAGTTTATTAAAATTTAAACTCAAAACCAGAAGTTTGATCTGAGGCTAATGGTGGTCGTCGGCAGGGCAGATAATCTGGCAGACAGCCTTATGCCGGTTGATAAAGATGGGAGCCTTAACATCATTAAAAGAATAATATAAAATATTTTAATATATTTTTGATGACACTGTAAATTATTGGAAGATGTTTTAAAAATTAATTTTAAAATAAATAACACTATTGTTTATACTGTATTATTTGCGGAAGATCAGATGATAATGGCTAAAACTGAAGATAAATTACAATATATGAAGCATAAGTAATATGCTGTCTCAAAAGTATATGGTATGGAAATTCTGTAAATAAAACAAAAGTTATAGCATTCAAAGGATCTTCTCCGCTACATGTAAAACGATGTAGGAAACAGAATAGTAGATCAAGTAAACAATTTTAATTACCTAAAATACGATATATATGTAGAAAATTCAACTCCATTAAATGCAGTTTAACCTCCCATCTTATAGGTACATATACGTGCCACATGGTACCCAGAAATGTCAAGCATAAATTGAATAAATGCAGATACATATGTGGAACAATTAGGAATTGTTTTAAATACATCAACAAAGAAACAAAACCAAACTTTTACAAGGTTTTGGCATTTCCTGAGTTATTACATGGCTCCGAAAATTTGACTTCGACTAAAAATCAACTAAAAAAATAGAATGTGCAGAAATGAGTTTCCTCAGACATGTAGCTGGATATACTCTACAAGATAAAAAATATATACATATATTTTTTTCAATTTACGCACGACGACAGACCACTTTACGTTGATGATGTATTCTTGTATTGCGCATACAGAGAGGAGTATAGGACCAGTGTATGTTTTATGTCCGTATAGTGTAAAGTGTGTTGTATAAGGCATGATGTTGAAGAGAAGGGAGATGATTAAATCCGGAGTCGCATGTAGCCTACTCCCATCGAAAAACACCAAGGGGGGCGGCAGGCTTAATTCCCACATCCGGTGCACGAATCGTTATTAACAATGATAAATATATAAATTTTGTGCGCCTTGTATACTACCGTCTTCCTCGACTATAATGTTCATATTTAAGTTTTTTTGTTGATTTCATTCTAGGCCTTTCGAAACATGCTTCATCTTCTGGGGTTGTTGCAGTAGTGTTGAATTATCTGTATATGCCTATTATATTTGCTCATTAGAGCACATCCCTCTACTAGACATTACAGATAAATTCAACAATACGACTACAACAACTCCAGAAGATGAAGCATGCTTCGAAAAGCCTAGGCTGAAATCGACAAAAATTTTAAATAGAGACATTATAGCCGAGGAAGACGGTAGTATACAAGGTACAAAAAAATTATATATTTAAGAACCATCACAAAGCTGGAACAAATCCATTGTAATACCAATCTTCAAAAAAGGAAGTCGCCAAATCAAAAATAACTATCGTGGAATTAGCTTGTTGAACTCTGGATATAAAATTAATTCTAATATAGTTAAGAATAAATTGAGAAAAATTTATGAAAATATAATTGGAGAAGAGCAGAATGGATACAGAAAGGGTAGATCTTGTACAGATGGATTCTTCACTCTAAAACTACTATTAGAAAACCACAAGGAATTCAATATAGAAACTCATATTGCCTTCGTTGACTTCATAAAGGCTTTTGACAAAGTAGACAGAAATATATTACTACAAATTTTAGCTGATGATAACGTTCCACAACAATATATTACTAATATCTTCAACATCTATAAAGATAATGAAATGTCTGTTAAACAAGATGGCAAATTATCTTCTTGGGAAAAGATCAACACTGGCGTAAGACAGGGATGTGGACTTACACCGGTGATTTTCATTATATATATGAAGATTAATAAACGAATGGAGGAAACCACAACGAGGATATATACCCATCAATACGAACCTCAAACTCGATGCTATTTTTTTTCCAGACGATTTAGCTGTTCTGGCACTTTCCGAAAATGATTTGTAAAGATCAAGTTATAATTTACAAAAAATAGCTACCAATTTTAATATGGAAATATCAAATAACAAAACTAAAATTATGGCATTTCGTGGGAAGGACCCCATACAAAGTAAAATCTGTCTCCAGAATAAAATTTTAGAGAGATCTAATCAATTTAAATATCTTGGCTAGTATCTCTCTTTCTGGGATGTAAAGAATATCCCCGAAAAAATTACTAGTTATAATAAAAGTTTGGAAATTATTAATGAAGTTATGAAACCATCCCTTGTACAAAAAAAAACACCAGATTACGTTTATATAACACTTTGGCTAGACCAGTGTTGACCTATGGTAGAGAAGCATGGACACTAAAAAGACAACATGAAAGCAGAAATACGGCTTGTGAAATGAGATTCATGCGCAGAACAGCGGGTTACACCAGATGGAATCGGAAAAGGAACACCGATATCTTAAAAGAATTGAAGACTACGCCAATTTTGGAATATATTAAACAGTACCAACTAAATTGGAAACACCATCTTGAAAGAATGAATTCAAATCGGATCCCCAAAGATGTTTATAATTATATACCAAGAGGACGAAGATCACCGGGCCGTCCTATGAAACGCTGGAGGGAAAATGTTCTATAGGATCGTAACAGGCCTTGGCCTAATACTTGGAAGGAAGAAGAAGAAGATTGTTATAACCTCAACGGTATAAAAAACAATTATGAACTTAAAAAGTATAGATTCGTTATAACTAGAGACCGGATGTTAGGGAAAATGCCTACAGTTATTTATTATAGACATTGTATAAGTGACTTCTTATAAGTTCTTACCGATGACCCTAAAGTTGTTTTCCATGAAGTTCATTTTGCCTATAATTGCCTATTTTATCTTACAATGCCTATAAATGCCTATTTGCCATTTTTTCTCCAAATTGACTTAGTATTTCAATTAAATTAATTAAATGGACAAACTTCATGACACATAACATTGCATAGAAACCTTTAATTGACTGACAATATTATTTGTGATGTTGATAACATTGAATTCAGTCTATAGTCCTCATTCACAGACAGGTGCTTCAAAGATAAAGTGGTGCGAAAAGTGTATATGGCTTCCCCCCCCCCTTTAGAACAGTTGTTTCACGATGCCAAAGGAATGGACAACACTAAAACAGTAAAAGACAAACTGACAAACTGGTCATTTTCGTGAAAGAATTTGGTGCGGAAATATTCTCAAGTGACGATTCAATATTGTTTTGCAAAGTGTGTAAAATTTCAGGGAATTGCGCGAAGAAGTGCCATGTTTCGCAGCATGTACACACTGCAAAACATAAGTATACACTTTGTAAAAAGGCAAAACAAGTTCCAAAATCATGTCTGATATCTTCGTGTACTATTGATACAATATGTTTATATTCTTTACGTAAGGCTGTAAAAATTTATGTTGTAGTCCATTTTTTGTAAGAGCCTATTTTGATTTTTTAGTGCCTATATGAATGATTTTAGTGCCTTTTTTGCTGCCTATTTTGAACTTTTTAAGTGCCTAACATCCCGACTCTAGTTATAGCAGTACCATATACCTTCTCAACATAGCCTATGTATTGCGAAGAGGTTTATAATTTAATGCAAGTATCTGGTGCACAATCTAGCGATTAAATATTATACATCACCACCTCTCCTGGTCTCGAAATTACAAATTTTTCAATCAAATTAAATTAACTTAACAATAAAAAACGTCAACCTCGAAGAGCACCGAAACCGGACCCGCTACTCAGGAAGCAGGCATGCTACCACCTGAGCCAGCATGGTGGACTTTAATTTTAAGAGTAGTCTAGTGAACTTCAAGATAATTTAACCACGAGCCGCCACTGGCTCTAATAACAATTTGTATTCGTATACTGTCGAAATCTTATAGAAATATGTATTTATTATGGAATGAGTCGTGGTATTAATACTATGTTACAGCTTACAGAGGGCAGTGTGTGTTACCAAACATCATGGAGACCGCTATTACCAGAGTAAATGTTTACCAGGTTAATGACAGTCCATTCTACTTATCCTATTGCAAATAAATAATTAACATTTCAACCTCAACAACATACACTGTGAACATATAGCTTATACATAGGTAAACCTACGGTTACTTCAGCACACAATAAAATTATACAGAGTGTTTCACGTAAGTCACGTCAATTTCAAAATACACTAATAGATTCTTCCAACAAAATAATAAAAATAATTAATCTTCAGCATCATGGATTAGACTTTAAGGTCTGTTGCGATCGCATGTTAGAATTGATCTGTCCATCTTTTACTGGATCATCCTACATTTCTTCATCCAAGTGGTCTGAAGTGAAGAGTCTGTTTCGGAAATCTGTTGTTATCCATTCTTTTGATGTGGTTCATCCATTCATCTCTGCATTGTGCAATACTATCTGATAGCTTGAGTATATTTTATTCAGTTCGTACATCTTCATTTCGTTTCCGATTTGCTGTTGTATAGCCACCATACTCCTCAAAAACCTCATTTCTGAAGTTTCTATTCTTCGTTCCTGGTTTTTGATTAAGACCTAGTGTTCCGATCCATATTAATAGTACTAATAAAAAAAAATAATAATAATAATAATAATAATAATAATAATAATAATAATAATATAAAAATTTGCGAAACGAATATAAAATTAGGAATTAGAGTAGGCCTATGTTGTGATACAATTGATGACATATAATTGTAAATGGGTAAAATAAAGTAACCAAACAAATAAATGAAATACTGAGATAAGAATTGTGGCAAAAGTTGTAAACAAAGCAAAAAGAACAAAACGTACTCGAAGAGATGGAAATCATGAAAGCAGCTCACAACGACAGCCTGATAAACGAAAACGAACCAAATACATGCAACCCCCTCTACCAGATCTTCAGTGAAACACCAGTTTTGAATCCTGCCGATGATGGGACAAGTCCCGAAAGCGCTACAGTTAAATGATAATTAAGTTGAGGAGACGGACCTTTCAGGTGAATATTCTATAATTTTATATTAATTTTAAAGCAAAAAGAGATAAAGTATGAAGTGAAAATATTAGGAAATATTGTGAAATAATACTTGTCGACATTTGGATAATAAATCGGGAAAAAAGTAGTATGAACACATTGGCCCCATGTACATAAAAATTAAGAATATTACTGCAATTAGGAATCATCATAATGGAAAGGTTAACACTGAGCAACAAAAAAAAAGAAACTTTTTTTGTCTCAGAAAGAAAAATACGTGATTCTGGTAGTATTTTTTCTCCTGAATTCAAATATGATATCGGATTTTCTCCATCGCGCAAGGTTTCTGAAAAACAGCCATTTATAATTTCAAACATTTAATATTTCCTACATTCGTAACTACACAATATTCGAACATTCGGACTCACCTAGAAAGTAAGAAATGACGATTTTCTGCTATATTTCGCCTGTGGAGCGTCCCTTTTGATGGTTCAACAAATAATCAGCCAGCATATTAGGATTTTATTTTCCTTGATATCTCTTTTCAATAGCCGAAATCTCCTGATGAAGTGATTCCCGTTTTATTTTACAATGGACAAATGGACGAAAAAAGTTTATTAAAAAAATTATTATTTAAATCCATTAATTGAAATTGAAATAAAAAAAACTGTGGGTGATGGAGAAATTCAGAATACATATTTGAAAACACGATAAAAAATACATTAAGTACAACTGTTGGTACTCACTCATGAGACAAAAATCATGTTGACCTGTGCAATTTAGTAGAAGAACATATAGGATCAAATTCAAAAGGGGAAATTTTTTCTCGATCTTCAATTATTTTTTTAGAATGAATTGATGCAAGTCTTAAAAGACTAGTAAAGAGAATAAGAGCATTGATACTTTAAGAAAGAAGAACCAGAAAAAATCCAATGGCAAGATGGAAGGACAAAATGACATAAGAATAAAAGAATGAATGCAACATGCTGCACACTTAAAGCAAATAACAACAATAATAATTATTATAATAACTTATTCATGAACAAATTAAGTTTACCTACCGAAGTTGGCTCAGGCAGTAGCGTTTGTGACTCCGGTTAGTTACAGTTAATCCCGTTGAAACATAAAATAAGAATAAGCAAACATTGAGATATCTTAATCAAACCAAAGTATTTCATAAAGCTAGAGATATGAATTAAATATTTATATTTAAGGACTGACGTTTAGGTCCGCCACTGGCATTTCTCAGACCAAGATTTGTTAATATGTTGACTTACGTGATTTTAGTTGGCATTTAGTGAGAATTACATTAATTAGTAACAATAACGTGATATGTTGATACACCGCAGGGGGTTAATCTTCAAATGCACTCACTGCCTCCAGGATAATGTTCTGCTTCTGTTTGTACGAGCGATATCTTATCTAATCAAAACTTAATCCTAGTTCAAAATAAAACATAAGTCTTTCATTTTGAATTAGAGGTTACTGATAAATTATTAATTGATTATTTTAAAGTAATAGCAAAATTTCCACTCCTGTAACTTATATAACTTAAGTCGGTCGTGGAGAGTAAGTCGCAGGAAAAAAATGTTCTCTCTTATTCTAATTTTCTGGTATTATATGCACTTTATCGGGAGCACGCAATACGAAGTTAGTTAAGGCAATACGCTACAAGCCAGAAGATCGGGGGTTCGAGTCCCAGCCGTATCATGATTTTTAAAACTGATCCAAAGCTTTTGGTGGCACCATGACCCTGGGCTAATGACCCTCTAATGTAAATAAGTACCAGACAATTGTTCTGTGGATAAAGGTGGCCGCCACTCATGGAACAGAGATTAAAAATTATAACTCTCCCAATCAGGTTTGATCTCATCGTATCGGTATGTTGACCGCATGCCATATATGACATCTATGAGCAAATAAGATAACTAAAAATTAACTTGGTCAAGTAACTCCTTACAAAGGAGATGTTATGGTTCTACAATGTTCTGCGTCATTATCGATACATTAAAATCAGATTCGGTCGTAAAATACCACTAAATCTAGAGATCAAGAAAAAAAAAGATTCCAAAATGTCATGTAATTTTTTTCTAGCTCATGCCTAGGATGGATGGTTACCTTTACAATTTTCAATCACTAGATTGTGCACCAGGTGTCTGGATTAAATTCAGAATCTCTCCGCAGTACAAATTTTGAGATGGCTTGTGATTTTGTTGATATCCGAAAGGGTCTTAAAACCTAGTGTTCACCACGATGCTTTTAGACAGGTTTGGGTTACATGAGCCGGCACCGGGTATCACAATTATATTTCTCACAACACTTATGTGTTTAACATAAGAAATACATTATACACTTCTCTCTGTACACAATTCAAGTACTATACTCCCAGTGAAAGAATGTCCCCGCGTAGGGAGGACGGTCTAGTGCAGTACAGTGGGTCTTGAGTTTACATTGGCTTATGATGTCATGGCGATTGTTGTACCGGTTAACCTATTTATAGATGTATTTAAAAAATGTTAAATTATCGTTTGTTGTAGCCTACTTACTTACTCACTGGCATTATCGAACCCGCAGGTTCATGGCCGCGCGGACATACGCTCTCCATATATACCTACCCTGAGCTAATGTTTTCCAATCATTCTCTGTATAATCTACTTCCTTGAAATAAAAGTGAATGTTATTCTCCCACCTCATTCTTGGTCTACCAACTGGTTTTCCTACAAGATGCTTCCATGCACTTCTTTCATTTCCCATATCGTTTGTTGTACTACACATAACAAATTAGGGCCTATATTTGTTGGTACAGATTCCTGCTATCGAGCAAGGTTTACTGTGTTAATTTGGCTATTTAACTCATGTGACGTTACTCTAGATTTTTTTATGTTAGATTAGTTTTTAATTATGCTTACAGCGCAATACCAAACCATGTTTCCAAAGTGTATAATACAACCTAGGCTTGCGTGGCTTCGGAACAGCAGCATTCCTTCTTGGGACTTTCTTCCTCTAGGAGTAGATTATACATAACCTAAACTTCGTAACCTACGAGATCAGCAGTAGAAACTAAAGAGGAGGAAGTAATTAGTTGTATTATAAAGAATTGCATCTGTATGTAAAAAAAAGTCGCCTCCATAAATATCTCTTTTACTCAGGCCCGGGTGTCTAGATACTCAGTGTGAGCGCATATCTTTGTGTACAGTTTTCGATCTCTTAGTTGTAAACATAAACGGCATGAAGTCTGATCATTGGGGCACAATGCATTTTACGTCAACAGTACATTTATATTACAGAGTAAGCATTTTGAAAAACACAGCACTGAACTGGTAACTATTTACTCTTGTCTGTAGTCACTGTAGCAATGTTTGTGTGATCGCACTGGCGCACTGAGAGTTACGTAATCCTCACCCCCAGCCTTTACAACTTGTTCCTGCACTAATAGTTATATACAGTTAGCATAAATAATAATTTCACTAGTAGGGAAGGGAAATACAGCATTGTGTTCAGCACGTTACATTCTATCTGCTCTTCGTCTCCTGTGTAACCAAGACAACACTAAGTGGTGCGTAAACAGATCATATTAACGCCATTTATCCGGCTAGAGCAAAACCCTAAGTACGACAAGTCCAGTTGGTGGCACCGAAATTCACAAATTAATACTGTTTTACAGCACTAAAAAAATCATTAGAAAAATAAAATGTTTGATATAATTCCACTTCAAAAGTTAAGAGGCTAGAATAAATGATAAATACAAGTTTGTTTGAGAGATAAATAAATAAACGTTACCAGTTAAGAGGTATCAGCGATCTTTCAAAGTGTTTACAAATCAGCAGGCAATTTATTTAGAGTCCAGTATCGCTATCTTTGTCTAGACCACTTTAGCTTCTGTGAGGCTCCTTCAGAATACAAAGAAACTACCCCCTGCAGCCCCCGCTCCAGGGGAACTAATTTCCCTGTTCACAAACGTCAATTTATTTCAGCTACTTGTGACATTTATCAGCCGAGACGCTATTGTCTTCACAACTCGCACTTAAAACCTACTAAGTTGGTATCCTGGGACCTGTCTTTTAGCAAATTCTGTAGCAATGTAGCTACTGAAATTCTTATTATAAAAATATTTGGTAAAAAGTACAATTCTCTATCGATCTTAATTACTTAACACCAAAAGTAACCATGTCAAATATATATACACGTGTGTGTGTGTGTGTGTGTGTGTGTGTGTGCGCGCGCGCGTGTTTGTGTTAACGCTCTAAACCACAATTATTGTTTTATTTTTAAATAAACTCCATATTTAGTAATAAATTAAGAAAAACAAGGCCGATATCGTTAACTAGCAAAATCGGACCCTTAAGAGTAGGTGGCCAGGTGGACTATGAAACTAAAAGTGATACACTCATTGTTTGCGAGATTTGCCAAGAGTTATTTTCAGACTCGAGGAAGTACAAAGACTTAAACCCTAACTGCAGCCAATAAGGATCACACTGAAAATTTACGATCAAAGTCAATAGCTTGAGGAGGGTGACTAGCCATATCGCAATTATTATTGTCATCGTAGAAATCATTTATTGCAGTAGGAAAAACCCGTGGACCTAGGTAAAACGCCAGTTTGACAACACTGTGCTGATATAAGGAGGAGGAGTTAATGGATAAGTTAAGCAAAATTGCTATTAAAGCTATTAGGACACGCCCGATAAAGCCCTTCCAAAGAATTTTAGGTCAATCACTGCCCCCCACGTAACAAGATTCATGTTAGCGCCTGATTGCGACAGAGGGTGGAGGGGCATAGGCCGAGTCTACTTTCTATCAAAACACATCTCCAAAAAAAAAAAAAAACCAAGTGTCTCCCGACCGGCGCCGCAGAAGGACAAGTCATCTATAGTTTTCCCGGATAAACGGGAGTAGGAAGTATGACTTTGTGATATTCATTTGAATCAAATCCGCGTAGGTCGCGAATAAATAACATACAATATGTTCAACCGCTTGCAACTGTTTCTAAGCTGGCAACACTTTGCAGACTTATAAATAACCCGTACGTGTGATTGAGTATAATCGCGGTGATTGTAGCTTCTGTGAACTCGACAGTCAAGAGACAATACGCGCCCTAAATAATCGCGCATATAATTGTACGGATCAAAATAAACAACAATACCTTGTGTCGCTAGTAGGCAACAGTTACGGTTTACATAAACCGAGAGTGCATAGATTTCCTAAGTGTGACTTTGCTTCAACTAATTATTAATATTTTCTCCTGCCGCCATAAAGCCACTTGGAGCCTGAGATAAGATCCCATGCTCTCCGAAACCCAACCCAACCTGAATTAGTCCGGCGCATAATATCCTACCCAAATTCCTCGATTAACCCTAAATTTTATCCCCATTTAAAATCCTTTCCCACATGTCTCCAACGTTGGGGCATAAACCGATCCATAACCAACAGCCCTTTTTCCAGTAATGACTATATGGCACTCCTATATTTGTGATTTTTCACCCTGTGATTCACACACGTGGATGGAAGATCAGGTTAGCAACCGGCTGGTAGGCCAAGGAGCTTCTAGGCCAGTCGCGCCATTGAGTGTAATCTATTATGAGTTGTAAGATTGTTTTCTTTATTCAGTTAAATATAATTTATTTACAGATTGTAAAA
>JASPKZ010009356.1:35000-312500 GCA_030220185.1 Diploptera punctata | reverse complement strand
TACATACATACATACATACATACATACATACATACATACATACATACATACATACATACATACATACATACATACATACATCAATACATACATACATACAATACATACATACATACATACATACATACATACATACATACATACATACATACATACATACATACATACATACATACATACATACATACATACATACATACATACATACATACATACATACATACATACATACATACATACATACATACATACGTTGGACACAGGAAGACATTTATACATTTTAACCCTGAATAATAATAAACTATGAACAAAATTGATTCAGACTAGAGCGAGCACTTCCCTTATAAACTGTTATCACCAGCCAAATTCCATTCAAGTTTTTGTGAGTACAAAATTGTTGGGATTACTTTACATTGAGTTTTTAAACTCATTAGAAAATGGGGAATAAATGAAGGTGGCATTTAGCTTATTAGAGTTTTAGCGGAATTCACTTTGCCCCAGTGATATTTCCAATAATCTATGTGCAGACACTGTATTATGCTTTTAGAACTCTAGAGAATGGGAGGAGGGAAGAAATTTGACGTCTGGAACTGCAACAAGTGGTTGCTGGAGTGTGACGACATTTCATAACAAAAAAAACTTCTCTCGTGAAACTTACATTACTTAAAAAGCTTCTCAGTGGCGTGCACATTATTATTGTTTGTGAGCAATTTCATTTAATTTTGAGTTTTACATGTATTCAATTTGAATGATCATATCAACAGTATGGAAAACAGTAGAAAAATTATTTAATATTTAAATGTATTTTCGACGTCGTAGTATCTAAAGAACCTGATCATCCCCATGTGGGTCAAGGGTATTCCTTTGCAGGGCTTACTTAATCAAGGCTAATTTTGTTACGCTTATTTCCGTGCACATATTATCAGAGAGTGAAAAGTGGTTAGCTCGTTTGCACAAAGAGACACCTGGTAGGTAACTAAGGTATTACTTGGACGGGAAGGAGCGATTAAATTTTACTCAGAGGTTCTATTTTAGAACGTTTTGGTTAGCAACCCGTTTAGGAGAAGGAAAATCCGAAATAAAGTCCCGATCCACTAGGGAATGTTGTTGTGCGTCTGGGCTGGTAACCCAACCATGTAAAAATTTCCAAACTCATCTCTCGCACAGTGTTCAGCCGGACGGATTTAATGAACGATGACATAAGCTGAAAAAGGATAAGGGATACTAGATTGAAGTTTTATAAAACATTGACAGTTCCTACATTGCTTTATGGGAGTGAAACTTGGGTAATGACCAAAAAATACAAAGTAGAATGCAAAGCTAAAAAACGAACTTCCTTAGAAGAACAGAAGACTGCACAACATTGGATCGGATAAAGAATGAAGATATAAGAACAGAGTTAAATATATATCAACTGAATGATAGAATCAAAGAATATAGAGATAAATGGTTTAGACATGTAGAAAGAATGAACGTAACAAAGTTACCAAAAGCAGCATTTAACTACAAGCCAAGATGTTCAAGAAATGTAGGAAGGCCAGTGAAAAAATGGACAGAGCAACTGTGAGGCGGAACAGGCAATTTGCCTAGCCCATGAAGTGAAGAAGAAGAAGAAGAAGGTTCTAATTTAGGCTTAAATCGAAAGAAACACGTCCCGTCAATTATAGAAAGAAAATAGAACAAGTTAAGGCATTCAAATATTTAGAGATGCAGATCAATAATAGTAACAGAATTGCAGAAGTTATCATTCACGCTAACAATGCACACAAAATATCTGGATGTTTAAACTGCATAATTTGGAGAAACAAAAATCTACTTACTAAAACAAATGTAAGAATATATAAATCTGATTAAAGACCAGAAACTCAAAAAAACAAATCAAATAAATGTACTATCTGAATGAAGTTTTTACGAAAAATAACAGGAAAATCAGAAAAAAAAATAAAACTCGTAGTTCATAATTGAACTAATAAACTTTTGTAATCACGATAAAAGATTAATTGGAATGACCCTATCAACAGAATAGACGGCGATGGATTAGAAAATAGAGACACTGGATACCTCAGCGAGGAAGACCTGTTAAAGAATATATCTACGATGAAAAGAGTTAAAGACATCCATGATCCACACGGAATAAGCATTATGCATAGTGGAAGAAGAAGAAGAAAATAAGAAAGAAAAGGTGAAGAAGGGATATGTTTTCTGAAATAGTTCACTGAATTAATATCATTCATAGATGAAACGGATCCTAGTAATGAAATTACAATCCAGTATTTTCCTTAATGACTGAGGAATATCAGAAAAATAACTAACTCACTGGCACCATTGAACCCATAGGTTCATGACCGAGCGGACATAATCTCTCTATACATCCCTACCCTGAGTTAATGTTTTCAAATCATCCCCTGTATAATCTGCTTCCCTCAAATCATGGTTAATGTTATTTTCCCACCTCATTCTTGATTTACCAACTGGGCGTTTTCCCTCTGGTTTTCCTACAAGAAGCATCCATGCATATTTTTCATTTCCCATTCGTGCCACATGTCCTGCCCATCGCAGTCAACGAGACTTAACTGTTCTTATTATATCTGACTTCCTATAAAGACCATGTAGTTCACTGTTATGTAGTCTTCTCTATTCACTTGTCTTCAAATACAGGCATGAAAGGACAGGCAAATTCTGCTCGTAATTCTCTATTTAAAGCTTGAGTTATTTTCATTTGCTGTAAATCACGACACTGTACCCATGACTTTACTTATATTTCGAAGGAAGCCATAGTCAGGACTTTTATGGCCTGGAATAAAATGATAGTTCCCGGCCGTGTTTCAATAAACAAATCTCCAAACCAGGGGTGAGCATGGTAATCACTGTCCCACCAGTCTACTTATTTCAATGTGAGACGTGGTCTACCGATCTGTTTTTGCCGTAGTCTGATAATTGTAGTTGGATCCATTGGACCAGTTGTAACCATACTCTTATATGTTCAACGATTCGCGAGTTACAAATAGGCGGAGTTTATGGATAATATTAAAATGTTGACATGGCATATTTCGCAAGGAAACTAAATCCAAGAGTCTTGTGGCGTATATTCACGATACGTAAATTGCCGTCGTCAAACTCAGGCATTCTTCCCAAGAGTACAGGCGAGAATGCACATGCCATGGATAGTGCCGAGCCTCAACGTGACTCAACTGCTGTCAGGGCATGGGCATTTCAAGGCGAAATTGTTCGAGAAAGGACTCTCAGTAACACCAACATGCGACTGCAACAACCCTGAAGAGGACAACGTCACTCATGTGCTATACCACTACACCAAGTAATATGTCTTCAGAAGGAAACTTGAGGCAGCAGCCATGGTTGGAGAAGTGGACTGGCCACCGCCCCTAGACTTCTGAACTAGGAAACAATCATACAAATCTGTCTCGTGCTACATTGGAAGAGTTCTCCGACTAAAAAGTGACGAAAATGGGAGAAGAAGAATAATACACTCCCGTCCTCATAGACACAAACACACATACACAAACACCAAACACAAACTCAATTATGTAACATAAACACAATCTATAAACACGAATGTAAATTAATTAAGTTTATCAATAAAGACTAGATAATAGTTAGGGACAAAGAACAGACCCGGGGATAAGGGCATTACACCCAAGGTAACCCGGGGATGGTGGTGCTGGAGCTCTAATTAAAATTAAAAAATTATGTAAATTAAGCTAGAGCATGAATAAGTGTCCTCGGAGTAATGCAAAGTGTCTCTAAAGAAAGTTACACTTTGATGAATTTATAATTCAAATACTTTCACATCTAAACTGGCAATTGCAGGCTCATATTGTGTTATAGACATTAAGGTTTTTTCTGAGATACTGAATTACAATATCTTGATGTGGGCGCCTTGTGTAATGCGACTAACATCAATGCTGTAGCCCAACTCTTGCCAAACTCTGAACATGTCAGGTGTGACTGTAGCTGCAGCTTCTTCAATCCTCATTTGAAGTTCACGTACGTCGCGTAATAGAGGTGGGGATATAAACACGTCCTTTATGTAACTCCACAGATAAAAATCACATGGGTTTAAATCTGGGAATCGTGAACGCCATTTCATAAGAGCATTGCCAATAAATCCTTATCATCCTATATAACGTTCTGAAAACGCCCAATTAAGGTAGTTGAGAACATGACAGTGATAATGAGGCGGTGATCCATCTTTTGAGTCCACATTAGAATCCGCATAACCAAAGTTCGAGCATGTCAAGATATGCCATCGATAGTGTCAATCATAAAGAAAACCGGAGCAAATATCTTGCAATATGCTACAGTCAGATACAACCCAGGAAGTTATTGTGTGTTTGGAATAGGAAACTGGGTTGCCATTGAAACGGTATTCTCTAGAGAGAAATCTTTATATAAAACTGAAGTATGCAACACAGCAGGTACAGGGTTGTAAGTTGTAGCCGTCCAAGCCACCCCCTCTTAAAGAAAAATATAGTTACCACTTGTCACTGAGCTCGTGCGGACCTGTACTATCCTGTGTGAAAGTGTCGACTCTCATATTTACTATAAAACTAGTCTACATGCCGTAAAAGAAAAACTATGTTTTTAAATGTATAGTACATAGATTTCGAAAACGTACTGCTACATCTATCCTCTGTGCGTAGGGGGACACTAGCTTAGCCTTAAGGTCTGTAGTAATTTCCTGGGTTGCATTAGAATGTAAGCCGCAGAAATCATTCCGTTTGAGTAAATTTCGTTCATACTCAACGATTCTGCTTGGACTCTAGTTTCCCAATCCGACAGCTATGACGATATAACAACAAACTGCACCATTGCATTATACTATGTGCAGCTCAACATGAGGCCAGCAGAGGAAACATCTATGATAACAAAAAATTAATATCCAGTGCATCATATGAGAAATCAAAGGTTAGCTTTGATATCATAGTGTTTGAATTATAAATTTGTCAATGTATGACTTACTTTAGATTTAGAGACACGTGCATTTTGCCCATTTCACACCTAGTTTTGAATTGAAAAAGTAAATACTTGAAATGTTAAAGGGAGTCATTAAATAATATATTGTGTACCTAAGCATTGATAGTTCATAATTTCATGAAAGGGTTCCCACTAGCAAAGTAACCTCCGTTGTCCTGTATCGGATACTAAGCACTGTCAGATTTTTTAAAAAGTGAATTTTTCATCATTGGTAGTTTTGTTTTACAGAATCGCCATTGGACGTAATCCACCAGATAATCTGTTAACTTTATAACATCCTACGTTCAAACTAAAATAATGATACAAATATTCGTCTGTTTCTCAAATAATTGGTTTACCTCTTTTTTATAATTAAAATAATTAATGGAGTAAGGCGTAACTTTGCGGAAATTCATAATGTATAAGTAATACATAATATAGGGCTATTCAGAAAGAAGGAACTGACTTCAAACATTTATTTCTTCCAAACTACAAAAAATAGAAACACAATTCCAACGCTCCTGAAAAAAGAAAAGTTTGAAGTTCTAATCACAACCGCATTGGCGCTGTTGATTGTTTGTATTAAAATGGCGACAAAACAGGACGTTGGATTGAAAGAAGGGGAGCAAAAAATAAACTTCATTACCTGTGGCCTCCCAGGTCACCCGACCTAACTCCATGTGATTTTTATCTGTGGTGTTACGTAAAAGATCGCATGTTATCACCCCTATGCCTGACACTCTTCAAAATCTGAGACATCAAATTGTTGAAGCTGTGAATTCGATAACTAGAGACCAGCTGATTCGTGTGTGGCAAGAAATGAGTCACCGTTTTGATATTTGTCGTGTAACACATGGTGCTGATATTGAATGCATAAAATAGTGAAATTTGAATTTTTCTCTTTCCAGGAACGTTGGAATTGTGTTTACATTTTTTTGTAGTTTGGAAGAAATAAATGTTTGAAGTCTGTTCCTTCTTTCTGAATAGCCCTGTATATAATCAATCTATAATATATACGTTGTGCCTTTACTATTGATGTGATCACCTGATGGTGCCCTGTTCAAGGACAAAACACGTGTTGGGATCAATTTGGATTTTTTGTCTTGTTTATCGAATCTGTGGTTTTATTTCGACATATCTGCATCCCAGATCGATTGCTGACTCTTTTTGCTAATCTGTTAACGGAATTACTACTGTGGTACATTGTTTTATTTTGTTTTTTTTTTTCTTTAATATGCACTGTGTCCAACAGAATCACTACCAATAATAAATGTGAATATCTTAAAAACACTAATTTAAGTAACAAATATACGTTTCATTTTTTCTTCTGCAAAACCTGAAGAGCTACACTATTTTTATGGGAAAATTGATGTAATAAAGAAGGGTTATGTCTCGTAAACTGTGATGGGGAAAGACATATGACAAGAATGAGAAACGAAAGAGGGGGCATAGATACGTCTTGTAGGAAAACAAGATGGAAAGCGCTCAGTGCGTACGCCTAGAATGAAGATTAGAGGGAGATTAATTTTACAGGGGATAATTGGTAAAGAATAGCTTAGGATAGAGATGTATGTATATTTTAGATTCGCGCGGTCATGAACCTCCGGACTTAGTTAGTTGTGAATATGCACAGGGATGAGAACTCAATTAAAATGTCGGTATTCATAGTAGAACAGAAAGTGAAATCTTAGATTAGAATACATATTTATTCTTATTTACACATTTTTAGGGCCACAAGATGCGCATGCGTAGAGCTTAACTGTTACTTGAAGAGTTTCCCTAGCATAAAATCTACTTGGTGTTATTCTAGCACTATTAATAGAGGAAATGTTCATACTTCTTACTGGTAGCGATTCTCTCGGACACACTAACTCCATGGTGTAATCAGGTACAGAAGATCCTCGGCCTTAAATTTCTATTTAAATATTTGACGAATTCCAAAAGAATGAATCTATTGACCGTTCCATGATATTAATTATGCCACATTTTCATTTATCCCTCTATGTTTTAGATTGAATTATTGGATTATTTATGATATAATTTTTATTGTTATTTTTGGGTTTATATTAATTTTTACAGAACTTCATCGATTCTATCTAGTAGGCTTAGACGTCGAAAATGACTATCACCAAAATGTGTGTGTATATATATATATATATATATATATATATATATATCAGAATACTACATATATAAGAAAAATGTATGTTTGTGTTGGAATACTTGGGTAGCTCAGGTCGTTGGAACACTAAACGTACAGAGTTTAGAGACTTGGGTTCAAATCCCGACTCAAGCATTCATTTTTATTTTCATGTCATATATATGTATGTATGTGTGTGCATGTGTGTGTGAGTTAATGAGGCCGCAATTTTGTTTTATTAGGTCCAAAGATTGCATTAATGTTTAATTAAAAAGTAAGTACGAGATCGTTAAGCAGCAAAATCGAACCATTAGATGTAGGCGTTCACCTGAAACGAAAATTTAAAAATCGTTCTAGTGGTCATAACTTTCTCTGTTTTGTATCGAACCTCTGAACATGGTTTAAAATAAAACGAGGAAGAATTCTAAAAAAATCAGGTAAATCTGGTTAATAGAATGTGGGATTTACATGAAACCCAAAATTTAAAAATGCTGTTTTTACTGCGGTCCTACACTTTCAAATAAGTTCGCATTAGAAATTGAGTTTCTCTATTTAACAAATATATATATATATATATATATATATATATATATATATATATATATAATTCCGTAAACCAACAAAGTTGGAACATAAATTCGACTTGTTGAGGGATTTAAAAAACAATTCGCTTAATTTAAGCAGCTACTGCGGGACAGACGGAAAAGATGGAGATATCTGTCCGCAGGTCAACCCTTTTATTAGGGAGAATAGCCAACAAAGTAGATGTATGGCATAGCATAGGTGGTTAAGGCAATACGCTACAAACAGGAAGATCGATGGTTCGAGTCCCGATGGAATCAGGATTTTTAAACTGATCTAAACCTGACGACACGCTAAATCCAGAAGATTGGTGGTTCGTGATCCGATTGGGTCAGCATTTTTAAACTGACCTGAATCTTCTGGAAGCACGATCGGTCTGGAATCGATTCTGTCTCCAGTAGAAATGAGTGCTAGACTTTCTTCTGGGTGTAAAGGCGGTCGTCAAGCAGGACTAACACCCAGCTGACATATCTTGACGATCATAAATAAAAGTGGAAACCTTTACCTCATACTACCCTAAAGACTTCTTAAAATATTTAGAGCGATCGCTCTACCAACAAACTGACTATCTCACTGACTCAATCACTCGCTCACTGACCCGTCCACACACTCGCTCACTAGCACTTTAGTATCAAGAAGTCATTGTCTGGCGGATATAAACTTTCTATACATCTTTCTCTTGTGCTGATGCTATTTCCTCTATAAAGTAATTTTATTATCCCATTTCATATTTGATCTACCTAATTGGTATTGTCCTTCTGTGTTTGTTTTTCCTAAATGAGGGTTGGCGAAGAAAGGTGAAGAAGATAAATCATATATTTTAATTTCTCAATCAATTTTAGGAAAAACCTTTAAAGTAGTAAAGTAATCAATTTGTTTTATCCACGCACAAGTATCCACATGCTGATAAAATTCATACTAAAATTCCATTAAGATAAATGGTCACAAAGTAAAATATTAAAATATATTTAATTTGTAAAGGAAGTTACACCATGAGCTTTATTTTTTAAAATATGAGTTAGATTACTCTACAAATCTGAGGCGAGTTGTGAATAATTTAACTCATATTAATTAAAATAAACCTCATAATATCACTTCCTCTAAATATTAAATATATTAGATTACTCAAGTCATAATAATAAATAAATAATAAATAAAGCCTGATATGTCCCTTTAGGGCAAAGGCCTCCCTGTACAGGGCTTAAGCTCTATTTGAGAGTGTCACCCGGTGAGCTACTCCGTGGTGAGAAGTTGACTTGGATGTAGCACTTGGTTTGTATACACTGTCTGTTCTGTGATTAGTTAATACACAGTTGGCTCTCCATCGTTCTCCATATTTTCCTGCATCTGGCGACTCTGGACCATTGCGCCCCTGCTCGTTCTTTGAAGATGTCAGCCCATCGTCGTCTTGGTCTTCCGCGCTGTCTCTTGCCTGTGTACGGGTCCCACATGGTTGTTTTTATTGTCCACCTGTCGTCCTGTATTCTTGCGACGTGGCCTCCCCACTTCCATTTTTTCCTGATGGCTTGTTGTGCGGGATCAGTTGTTGAGGATATCGCTTGAAGTGTTGTATTCGAGATTCTGTCCTTCAGAGTTATGCCTAAGATTTTCCTCTCCATTTTTCTTTGGCATACTTGGAGTGTGTACTTCAGTTTGGCAGTAAGATTCCAAGTTTGGCAGCCATATAACAGTGTTGGAAGAACACAGGTTTGTAGTGTTTCCATTTGAGTTTCCGGTTGAGTGACTTGTCCAGCAGTATAAATTTCAGTGACCAGAACGCCTTCCAGGCGAGAGCTATTCTTCTGCTTATTTCCTTCTCTACTTTCTGATGGAAGGAGAGTAGTTGTCCTAAGTATATGTACTCGCTTACATATTGAAGATCCATTCCATCGACTTTGATTGGGTTTTCCGGACCATTAGACATAATTTGTGTCTTGCTTTTGTTCATCGAAAGGCCTGCAATTTTGCTAGTTTCTGAGAGCTCTTGTAGCATTGATTGGAGTTGTTTAGGGGATCTGGCGAACAATACCACGTCGTCAGCAAATCTTAAGTTGGATAGCCTGCTCCCGTTTATATTTACTCCGTATTTCTTGTTCCAGTTTAGTTTTCGAAATATGTCTTCAAGCACGCATGTAAAAAGTTTAGGAGAAATTGGGTCGCCTTGTCGTACTCCTCTTTTGAGACTGAATGGTTGTCCCACAATTTCTGTCTTCACCTTGGCATAGCTAAGGAAGACGAAAAACAACGTAAGATGTTAACAACTGTTGAATAACTTATCAAGAAGGCGGTATCAAAACATAACCCTATACAAGAATTTAATATCAGTTTTTCAGAAGCAAAGGAGCAGAGAAGCTATTGAGATATATAAACGTAAAATTTTAACAGAAAAGAGGAAGGTTTGAAAATTAATAAAACAGAAAAGTGCCCTAGAAAAGTGTCAAATAAAACCTTACTGACAAATATATACACACACACACGATGGCAACAGAAAATAGGCGAGCTGCTATATGTTTAACGCAACCAATTAGAAATTATTTACTAAAAATCATATTTACGGAAAAATCACACAAATTAACAACTAATTAGCAGGTACTACGAAAATGTACACAAGCAAAATCTCCTGAAGATGTCACCCACAGAAAGTGATGAAACGTCGAGAAGTCAATAATATAAGACACGGCCAAGAATTCCGAAAAGGTTTTTAGAATGTCAAAGGAGGAAACTGAAAGATATTTAAAACTAAAAGAAAAAAGAAGCAAACGAGCTGACGATATTAAATTTATTAATATATGTCTGGAAATAGAAATTGTACCAAAATTTGTTAGAAAAATGGTAAAAAGTAATAATAATATCAGTCAACAAAAATATTAGAAAGAAACATTTTGAAATTGGAGACAAACAAATATTACGCAATGATATAGGCCTATTACAAATATGAGGTGAATTGTGATGAATCTATCTCATATTAATTGTAATAGCCTGCCAGGTGCCATCGTCTTCAACTAGGTTAAAATAAATAAAGAAATAAAAAATAATTTTAAATAAAAAAAAAATCTAGTTGAGGACGATGGCACCTGTCAGGTACGGTATATATTTTAATATTTCACTTTGCAAGTATATTCACATTCACTAATGGTGTTGTTACGCCACTGGAATTGATCCACCTGCAGGAGTTTGTAATGCGAAGACAAAATGTGAGAGGAGTCGCTTTTTAAAAGAGAATAGTAGAGAATGCCTTTAAGTTTAATTAAACATACCGGAGAACGAATCCATACCTCAAGTTGTTCAAAGTTGAAACCACTACAAACCTGCTAGGCACAATATTACCTTTGATTACTGCCAACCCCTAGGATATGACATTAAGTTTACTGCCGTCTCTTTTCAGCTAATATTTACTCAAAAATACATTCTGCAAAACTTTCAAACTGTAGGCCAGTAGCAGCTACTATTTTATTTAATAAAGTTCAATGTAAACCGTAATGTTTTATGGGAAATAAATTAAAGTAGGCCCTACCTATAAATCCCAACTCAACTTATTAAAGCAATACAACTTCATACAGTAAGAGAAGTAAAAGACAGTCGTTTCTGTTTTCGAACATCAAAATTATTACTATCATGTACATTGCAATAAGAATAATTCACTTCAGCAAAAGCAAAGAAAATCTGCGTTTTTTATTACAAGTTTAACTTTTTTTTTCATAACACCATAGAGACTATGGACTTAGAAATTGGGCCTGAAATGTTGGCATGCATGTCTTTCTTTTCGGTCTAAAAATCGTGGACATACTACAGTGCGATCAGTATAGCACTGGACAGCAGACGCATGGATTTCACTGTACACTGCTGACGCACTCGCGGCGGGGAACGGACAGCGTAGGATAGCGGTGATACAACCACACACATTTTCGTAACTATTTTTACAAATTGTCCTATTTACCAACTTTATTGAATCAGGTGCTGGAACTGTTCAACTTCGTTGTCCATACATTTTTTGACACCTCTTTATAAAATGTGTTGTACAGATTATGGCCTATTGAACGTGACGGAATTGTTACACCGGAATTGTGTTTCAAAAATCTTCGTACTTGGCTGGCAGACTGAGTTAACAAATATTGATCATAAATAAATTCACGTTGTTCAGTAGAAAAATTATTAGTCATTATATAGTTTACACTTATAAACACGTCATTAAATTTATACTTATACACGCCTATTTTATAAGATACAAATTTTAAAAATTGAAATAACTTATACATACGCCATTCAGTTCACAAGGAAAAGCGAGCGAGCACCTTATCCACTTGAAGCATACAATCTGACTACGATCGTGAATGCGTGGGATGTTCTTGTATACTGCTGAGTCTGCGCACATTTCAAGTCCCGTGTCTGCACGTGTAAGACTTCGTCACCGCACAGCACAAACCCCGCGTCTGCTGTCCAATGCTATACTGATCGCACTGTATATAAACAATTTTCAGAAATGTTAATTTTAGTATAAAAATCTATAGCTTCATAAATTTAGAAAGAAATTTTGAGGAATGGAAACATTAAGCTAACTAAATGCTTCTTAAACATATAACCAAGTTCGTTCCAGGACAATATTTATAGTCTAATATTTTATATTTTCATTATTAAGCCAATACTTTAATCACGTTAGGGCCTATAAGCTGTTATTATTAAGGGAACGGACTTTTTACATAGTAAAAGTTAAGATTCCAAAATAGTATAGATTTTTGTAATCAATTTAAATTACTTTGGTTACATTTTTATAAAAATAACTTTAAAAGGTTCTTCAATGATTTTTATGGGATCTACCAATATTAGCTTAATATAAGACACGTTACTTTTTCATTAGAAAATAAATAATGTTCCATTTACTTTTCGCGTTATAGCGTAATAATCTTACAGGAATGAAGTGCAGAAAGAAATTAAATATATCTTCAATTCTGGAAACACATGCTATTATGTATTACAGGGAACCTTGACTTCCCAAATCCTCCAAAAAAATGGAATAATAAATTTCATTCTGCTATTTACACTATATGGATGCTAAACATAGTATCTTACTTTAAATAATGAGAAAATACTATGAATATTTAAGAAAAAAGTTATTAAGAAAATGTTGGCACAAAGAGAGAACAGACAGATGAACAAAGAGAACTACATACGTTATCTACATGATCTTCAAGAGAAATCAGACATAATAATATTTCATTCTTGCATATTCTGATAGGCACGGTGTGGAATGAAAGAAAGACATGTAAACTTATAACAGAGCCAGAAGAGAAAGTGCTCAGTAGGCAGACAAGAATGAGGTTGAAGCGTGGGCCAGTGGGGTTTTCTGGCTATACATGCTTATATTGTTTTTTAAAAAAAAGGAGTTATGGACCACAGAATTAAATAGCCTTACACAGTAAAATAATATTACCTTGGCCACAATAATAATAATGCAAATATTAAACTTGAATGGCGATAGAGCAAGATACAGAAATAGTATTTTAATGACGTTGAGTATACTACAGTTCATTACGTAACGTAGGTGGGAGTGAGATAGGAAACTAACTGTAAGCTAATATCTGACAGGATTCCTATGTAACAACATTACTATGCTTTAAATAAAAATAATTGTAATTCGTTTAAATATAATAATAATATAAATCATTTAACATTAAATATGTCGTGACTTTGAAAAGTAAGACAAAGGAAATATAGAATAATCCACATATAATATAAAAAAATAAAATAGAAATTGCACACTCACATATATAATATAGCAATACCAACATAACATCATCTTCGGCGCACGACTGGTATAGAGAAAAGGTACAGAGAACCAACCTGGCTCCCTGGCCTATACAAACAAAAATACTGAAGCGGACTGTTGTGTCTGTATGTTCTGCTATAAGCCCGTGCAAACATAGCTCGCGAATACATAGCACAAGATTGTCTAGTGACGCAGGCGGAGACGTGGAAATTACGTAAGGAATGAGGTCATACCAAGGAAGTAGGAAAACGGGATGGAGCTTCTATGCACACTTCAAGGTGGTAGAATAGATTTTAGGGTGTAAATCATACAGGGAATGATTATAAAATATTAGCTCAAATTAGGGATGTATGGAGAGCTATTATCCTAATAGCCATGAGTCTCCGGGTTTGGTAGTGCCAGTGAGTTAGTTAACATTTTTTTTTCTGTCAAAGTGGCTTTTGGTTTTTCCATTCAATCTGTTGTATTTATGTAATTTAATGTACAAATATTTTTTCATTACTTTATATTAAGTTTCGCAGGAAAGTGAAAATTAATTTAACATTTTTCTAGTAAAAAGGTGTAATATCGCAGGTGTTGTGTACACGTGTATTGATGTTGGTGAAAGCAAATAAAGTGAATTGTTAATATTGGTTTAGTTTTGTTTGATTTATCTGCAGGACTCACAGCTTGATCTATGAGCAGATCATACTAATCACCTCCCTCCTGTCACCCACTTCACCCCAAAGTATTCATTATTACCCTAATAGTTTTGCTGCTAGTAATCTCTGTACAGGATGTCCATAAAGTCAGTGTATATTTCACATTATATACTCTACATAAAATATGAAAATGGAGAATAAGAATGATGATGACAATAATAACATTTTTTTTTTTCCAAATGCCCCAGGTTTGTCTTTCGGCATTCCTGGTTTCTCCCCTGGCATGGCGTACTTGTAACCCACTTCTGAGGTTGGGGCGCCTGGAAGGCGGGGTTACATTGCCCCGATGATATGATGGGTGATGATGATAATGGTGCGCCAGGAGAGTCCCTAATCCTAAGCTTAACCTAAAATGAATATGAATGATGATGATTGCGATGGCCATATGATTTCGGGGACCGTTTGGGCCTTAAAGTTTTCCTGACATTTGTCTTACAGGTGAGGAAAAGCCCCGATAAAAACCTCACCCAGAAAAACTGTCCCGACCGGGGATCGAACCCGGGCTCGCTGCGTGACAAGGCAGCACGCTACCCCGAGACCACAGCGGTGGACATAACAATATTTTATTTATGAATTTAAATGTAATGCTCTGACATCTGGAGCAAAGCCATTTATCGGCTTACTTCCCAATTAAACTAATGATTTTTAATAGTAGTACATAATTTATATGTAGGGCCTATGTATCATGGCTTATAGAGGAAAAGATCCAATGAGATTCAACATAATTTTAGAAAACCAAAGTATAAAATAGGTATCTAGTTTCATACTCGTATATTTGGGCTGCGATATTAGCTTCAATATGGAACGAGATACTGATTGCAAAATAAATGAATTTGAAACGGTATGTGGAAAAATACAGAGAACGTTCAAAAATAAAATTAAAAAAGAAACAAAAAATAAAAATGTATAAAGTTACGAAAATTCCCACAATATTGTATGGACGTGAAATTTGGGCTCCAACGAAAATAAAAAGCAGAAACAATACAGACAGTGGATGTGAGGTTCCTCAGACAAGTTGAAGGATGTACAACACTTGATAGAATTATACACGAGGATATAAGAGAATAACTAAAAGTGCAGCCTTTATTGGATAAAGTCATGAATTATGGACAAAAGTGGATTGATTGCATGAATGGAATGAGTAAAGAGAGATATCCATTGTAAGCAGAAATTATCAAACAAGATGAAGACGTAATGTCGGAAGACCTAGATAACGTTAACATGGTGCATTATGAAGTCCGAATGGATAATTGTCTCATCCTTGGAGTGATAATGATGATAATGATACTGACATAGTTTATATGAGAAATATAATAGCAGTATATAATTTATATGTCCCGCGCCGTAGCCGAGTGTTTAAAGCAGGAAGCCTTGGCACAGAGCTACGGGACTTGCGCTGGTTCGAGTCTCCATGAGGGAAGACATTTTCTCATGGTATTTTGGCCAGTACGGGTCCGGTGCCCACCCAACATCGTGAGGCATTTGGGTAGCTACAATAAGTAGCGGCTCCAGGTTAAGAACCCGACATGCTAACCACATGTCACCCCTACACTGACTGATGATCATCCACTTCTTTTACTGACACATGGGGATGTGAGGCCAGCAGCCGGATGGTATGGGCCTTCTAGGCCTGTCGCGCCAGGAGAGTAGTATATAATTTATATGGTCCAATTCAAGACACTGTCACTATCAAAAGAGAAAATTTTAAAAAATGTAGGCGTCGTAGCCGAATAGTTAAGGCAGGAGGCCTTTCCACAGAGCTACGGGATTTGCGCTGGTTTAAGTCCCCATGGGGGAACAAATTTTCTCATGATATTTGTGCCAGTAATGGGACCGATGCCCATTCATAGTGAGGCAATTGGGTAGCTAAATATGTAGCAGCTTCAGGTTGAGAAAACCAGCTGTAACGGCTTGGGGATCTGACATGCTGATCATATGCCACCTCTACACTGGCTGGATGATCATCTACTTCTGTGATGAACTCATATGGATGTGAGACCAGCAGTCGGCTAGATGACCAAAGGCTTTCTAGACATGTCGCGCCACGGAGTCAAGTAGGCCTAGGCTGCTCCTTATTTACGGGTAAAATGTGGAAATTATTTATTCACATCAGGGGAAAACAGTATTTGATAAAATACACAACACAGAAATTAGGGACAAATGTCATATACAAGACATAACCAAATTTATTACAGATAGACGAAAATATTGGGTCATATAGAAAGAATGGAAGAAAACCGACTTGCAAAAAGAGCTAAAGAAGATAGAGCAATGGACAGGAGAAGAACAACAGGAAGACCAGATGGTTAGGCAGTGCATGTACATCCAATACGTCTTCCTCCGAGGAGTGATTTTGGAAATAAACAAGATAAAAATCCTACAAATTATGTTTAAGAAGAACAAGAAGACATGCCATTTTAAAGTACTTTTATGTCAACTATGTATTTCAATATATGTTCACACTTTTCGGAACTCTATCGGCATATTAACTTAGTATTAAGCATGTGCATATTAAAAAAAAGTAGAATGGAAAATACGTAGGCTAATTCCACAAAATATGTTTTTTCAAACAAATCAGGACCCTACTTATTACTTAGTAATAAAATGATCATGTACAAGAATAATAGTAGTCAGATTCCCAAGTTGAATACTAGAATGGGTGCCACTTATAAAAGGAGAGGACGTCCAAGAAGAACGTGGATTGATGGCGTTTTGAGCAGCATTACGGAAAAAGTATTGGTCGAATGAGACTAAAATGACAGATGTGGAAGAGTATAACAGTAGATTAATTGGGCGTAGCAAGATGTTGTGAAACATTGTGATATAAAATTAAAATGAAATTACTGAATTAATGATATGCGTGCTAATGCCAACTGAAATGTTTTCTATGTTTATCGCTGACACGATTTAATTTATCAAATTGTGTGATTTCATGTTAATCGACATACAACCATCCGCTCTTAATATTTCATACCCACGGCACAGTTCATTATAAATTATTTCACAATGCCTTCTGTTGCTTTTCTTTTTTTCGCTGTCGATATCTGATCCATCAAGTATTCCACGTTTTTTATCATTGCATGGCTTTGCATTTGGGCGTATAAGTTATGTAGACCTACAACTTGATCAATCGAAGCGGAGACCTCAGACCAACAGAGGTGTAGTGAGCGAGACACGTTTAAAGAAACAAACAGTATACCCAATTTGTAGTGACAAATAGTCTACAGCACCGAATTCATCAACTATACACAGCTGCTTTCATTAATATTAGGTAGCCCTACTTCAGTTCTTGACAGTGTTACACAGTTCGTAATGTGGGAATGATATAAAAACTCTACCAATTAATTTAAAATTAATGAAAACAAAAGACATTCATAATAGAATACAAACAGAAGAAAAGACTACACGCATCTGAGAATAACTTGCCTCTGTTCAGAAGGGTCGCGGGTTCGAACCCGGCCGTAGTCGATAGATTGTTTTTAGGATGAACAAATCCAAGGAGCAATTCCTCCGGGTAAGACTTCAAGCCGTGGGTCAAGAGTCTGAACATTTTCAGACTCGTAAAAGATCCTTATGCCTGAATAAAAAGGCCTCTACGCAAAATTTACCGATCTTAGCATCCTAGTTATACTTTAGTTGGCTGCTAGATGTCTTATTGAGTTAGCATTTTGACCGCATGTCATTCATGACATATTTAGGGAAATAAGCGTAACTAAATTAACTTGGTTCAGTAACTCCTAACAAAAGAGAGGCTATGGTTCAACATTCGGCTACGCCATTATAGATTATACATCTGAGAATAAAGCGGTTAAGAAAAAAACTGAACCAAAGAGAGATGAACAGATGAATGCAGAAAACTACATAACAGTTAGTTACGTAAAGCAAAATGTTAAAATATATACCTGGCAGGTGCTGTCGTCCTCAAGTAGGTTAAAATATAACTTTTTTTAACCTAGTTGAGGACGACGGCACCTGTCAGGTATATATTTTAACATTTACTTTATGACTATTTACCTCAATGGAATTTTAGTATGAATTTTATCAGTGTTGAGTAAGTTACTTACTCTTTAAGCAAAATGATACTTAACTAGAACAGATAAGTTTCATAAACTGCGATGGCAGGAAAATGTGGTCACGTAGGAAAGTGAAAAAGTAAAGCGCACAGTAAGCAGGCCAAGAATCATATGGGAGAGTAATATCAATCATGATTTGAGGGAGGTAAATATAACAAAGTATTTGGAACACATGAGTTCTGGAGTGCATGTATTGAGAATTAGTTAGTTACAATTAAAATAATCATCAGTGTTGTATAAATAAGAATAAGGAATAGGCCTATTTAAGTAATCTATCGCATACTGTATTAACGTATTTTCCAGCACTATATTGAATTGAACCTAATCGATTGATTAAAAACCGTTAACGTGTTTCGACCGCAATGCTGCCATTTTCAAGACTGATTCAAGATGATAATAAATCTAAAAACCTTACTCTAAATTAAACAAGAAAGACGTCATCCAAATATTAAGTCAAGTTATGTAATTTTATGAGTTGTTTATTAGTCATTCAAAATATCTTTGCAGGCGGAAGAATTACGAAGCTCTGTTTGTTGTTACGCGTGACGTCACATAAGGCAGTGTATACGTCCCATTCCCCTCTGTCCTCAAAGATAGCAGTGTCACGTGTTCTATTCCTGCATAAACACGACTGCAGTGCCCTCCGTCAACAACTGCACTTACTCCTTAAACGGGTAATATGCTAACCAATGCAAACTCGTTTCCCTTAAACAAGGAAACGTGGACGCTGACAGAAATAGGACCTTTGTCGCTATTCATAATTATGTTTAACAATATTTCTAGGCTTTGTAAAACAACAAGAAATTTAAATTACGACCGATCTAATTAGTCTAAGATTAGCTATGTCACTGATATGATCAAATGGAAAAATTACTTAAAACAATTGTTTTTCTCTCACTTTGTAAACAATTCCAAAATCTCATCACTGGTTGTATAATAATGTTATATAAGTATGCTGCGCGCCAATATTACTGGTATTACTCCATGCCTATAGTCCAGCCACTGAGTCTCCGGGTCTGACGTTTTCACTACAATGTTACCGATATGGATATTCAATGGGAGGTGCCGCTTTATGTATGCGGTTAGCAGAAATACAGCTGACAACATCTCAGCTATTTCAAACCTTACTAGCGCGCTATAGCGGCGTCAAGACCAGTGATTGGTTGTGGCAGACGTTCACTCCGATTTCAACTATTCCCTTCTTGGCTGTAGAGGGCAAGTTTCTCTTTTTACCCCTCGTAGAACCTAAACGTCAAATTCCAACGGCTGAACTTCGATTGTTAAGATTAGGTGGCAACACTACAAAATGAAAGATTACGATCATTTGATAATAGAGAGCTTAAGTTATTTTTTGGACAAAAGAAAGACAAACAGGTGAATGGAGAAAATTATACAGTATAAAAGTAATATATATTATCTTTAGGGGAACCTAAATGAAATTTAAAAAAAAAAGGTAAGTCGTAAACTGGGATGAGGAGTACATCTGAAACAAATAAGGAATGAAAGATGAGCCTGGAATTTATTTGTAGGAAAGCAGAAAGGAAGCAACCGTAGATACGCCGAGAATGATGTTTGAGAATAACATTAATAATGATTTGAGGATGTAACTTATAAGGCAATGATTGGAAAATATTAACTCTATTATCCGAAGAAAACTTGGATAGAAGGGGTACAAGCAGCATGAATATCAGAGGATTGGAGGAAGATCAATGGATGGACAGAGAGGAATGGCGTTTGGTTTGCGGAAGACGGTGGCAGCTGTCATGATACCGGATGATGAAATTTTATTTGATGTCGCTCTATAACAGCTAATGACTACCGTTGTTATTCAAACCTGGACTTGAGAAACCTAATCTTTTTTTTAGACTTCAGGCTCTTTTCATTGCAGACTCACTTAGAATATACTGGGAAATGTGATGTATGGAGAGCTTATGTCCGCGCGGCAATGAAATTAATAATAATAACAACAATAATAATAACAATAATAATATTAATAATAATAATATAAAGAATTGTAATAATATTATTACAGAATATACATAATATTTAACGTTATATTATTAATTACAAATTAATATCATCATCATCATCATCTGCATTCATGGATTAGGTCTGTTGACCCGTTCCGACTTCGGCCTGGTACCCTTGAAAGAGGTAGTCCATTCCAGGGAGTAGGCGCCCCTGCCCTTTTGTGAGCTCCAGGTCCCACTCGCCCAGTGGTTAGTACCTGGGTAGGGCCCCGTCTACAGGGTTACGTGGGGAGAAGAGAAGTCCCCAAAGCCGTAGTGAAGGCAACTTCTCTAGGAGACGAACACTCCGAAATTGCAGTTCCCTGTCCTCCAGGAAGAGGGGTTTGGCTAGAGGCTGATAACCTCTACTAGTAAAAAATAACTTACTCATAAACTTCAGCAGAAAAAACGCCGGATTGATAAACCTTATGACGACCACAGCAAGAAAAAGTATAAAAAGAGTTTTGGAATACATGACCAGCTTAAATAGCGACTTGGAATGTCAGAGGCTTGGGAAGCAAAGAATTCGAACTAACAAACGAAATGAAAAATAAAAATTATAAATATATTAGCTGCCTCAGAAACAAAAAAAATTGAAAGGATCACAAATGATAAATGAAATGATGATGTTTTACAGTGGAGTAAGTCAGAAAGAAAGAGCGAAAGCAGGAGTGGCAATATTTGTGGATAAGAAATGGGGATCCAAAATAGACACGTATAATTGTATTAACGAAAGAATAATGACAATGCGATTTAGGCATAATAGAGGACATATGGCAATTATAGCAATATATGCACCGGAGAAAGGGAGAGATGAAGAAACAAAAACATTTTATACTACTCTACAAAAGGAAATAAATAAGATAAACAAGAATGACAAATGTATAATGTATAATAATATAATAATAATAATAATGATAATAATAATAATAATAATAATAATAATAGCAATCTTAATTATATTATTATACAGGGTGAGCCCATGACTACTTCAACTTTATACACAGTAATGGGTAGTGACTTTTGGCCCACTCTGTATTATATAATATACTATTTACTATATAATATACTATTTATATTATAAATAATAAAAGTAATGCTATTAATAATAAGGATATTAATAGTAATAATATTATTAATAATATTGATGAATCCCTAATTCAAGTAATACAAGAAATATATAACAACAATAAATGTCAAATTAAAATGGCGTCTCAGATATCATAACCTTTTAAAACCAGTAAAAGATTGTTGCAAGGATGCGATGTCACTAACACTGTTTAAAAAATATATATAGAGATTTGTTTAATAGCATGGTCACAGAAGTGTGCAAACATGGTACTAGAATTAATAGAAAGAAGATATCTACATCACTTACTTTATGCTGACGATCAGATAATTATAACCCAGGATGGAGAAGATGCAAATTATATGTGTAATCAGTTGTCAACAACATATCAGAAATAGGATTTGAAAATCAACAAAAACTAAAACAGAGTGTTTAACAAATGACCCAGATGAATTATATATTGATGGGGTAAAGATAAAGAAGAGCGATAGTTTCTGTTATTTGGGATCAATTATAGAGAAAGACGGAACATCAAATAAAGAAATAGAAAAAATGATTATTAATGGAAGAAAACCTTTAGGATTGTTAAACTCTATACTATGGAGTAAAATCATCATTGACAGAACAACCAATTTGTAAGCCCATACTAGAAAGTATAATATTATATGGATCGGAAGTTTGGACAATGACACAACAACATGTCAACAGAATAATTGCAATTGAAATGGATATTTGAAGAAGAGCTGCCAGAAAATCTCGACTGGAAAAAAAATATAAATACAGAAATTAGAAAATGGATGAATGCAGAAAGAAGTATAATGGATGAGATTGAACACAGAAGGCTAAAATGGTATGGACACATAAGAACGATGCAGGATGGAAGACTACCAAAGGCTGTCTATGCATGGAAATTGAAAGAAGGAGCAGGAAATGAAGACCAAGGACGACCTGTAAGAGTAACATTCAAAATTTAATAAGGAAATTTGGTGTTACGGATGAAGACACAGAGGAGAGAGAATGATGGAGAACTTTAATTAAGGGAAATTTGTGAATGTTTGTTCCTGATAGTCGAGAAGTCCGTAGTTATTTATATGTTTTTTAAAATCATGTTAATTACTACGATTAGTTGGAGAAAACCTTAAATGATGAGAAAAATTCTCAAAATAAATTAATAAGAATAACAAAATAATAGTATTAATAATATTAATGATAGTATAACAAAGTAATAATAATAATAATAATAATAATAATAATGGAATTTGCCTGGTGGAGTTAAGGCCCTAAGGTCTTCTCTCTGACTTAATAAGAATTAAATTATAGAGATATAAATTATTTATAGTGAACCTAAAGAGTTGAATAGTGAAGATCAGCCAGTTTATAATAAAATTACTTAAATTAAGAGAATTATGTGGATACCAACATTGCAGGGACTTAAGATGGCGGCCATGTTGTTGCGGTCAGGCGCACGTATAGAATTGGTGCTATACTCAGTTAAGTTCTAATTACTAGAAACATTAGACGAGCATTATGGCTTGTAAAATTGGATTCCCGCACAGAAATAATGCGCTCCGCCATATTTCTACGTAATGTTATGTCTTATCTTCGTTTTATTGTCTATAATTTCACCAACACAAGTTATAGTTTAACTGAATAATGCGCAGGCGTCGTAACTACAAGCAAATTCCATTAAATAAACAAAGACAGCAATAACATGCTATAATATAATTTTATGAAATGTCTCATAGCTTGTAAATTATCAATAGAGTGCGGATTTATTCCATCCAAAAAAAAAGTTATAAATATGAATGTGCTTGTGACATATGCAGTCGATAAAAAAAAAAGTTTGAAACACGTTCGTGGTTTAATATATAGCTATATTTTTTTTTATTTCCATGGCAATTATAAAAAACTGGCTGCATTAGCAGGCCATCACCATGAAGAAAATATAAATTATAAACAATATAATTAAAAAGGCTGAAGTATAATACATTCATGTAAAAACACACAATATTTTAAAAAGGTACTAATGAGAAAATTACATACACACACACACACACACACACACACATATATATATATATATATATATATATATAGTATGCACCAGCCTGTATGTCGTTTCATGAATATTCCTGTTCCATTATATTAGTAAACACGGCTTCGGGTTTTAAGACCCTAACACGGCAACCTTATAAATATAAAGTAAATACTTCATTGTACTCGAATATTTACGTTAAGGAATGAATGAGATGAAATCAACTCTAGGTGATGTGTAGTCTGTTATGAAGTTTCTGGTTCGATATACATCAATCATTCAGACACATAACTCATACCGCCATTTATTTGGGCTGGGCCAAGAGACTCGATGAGAGAATACAACCTTCACTTTGGTCCTATTCTACTCTAAGTTGATGGCTCGAAGTCGTCACGAAGTACATGAGTGTGCTCCATTAGATCATCATAATCACATTTATTTTAAACATCTGTAGTTTGCTAAATCAGATAATTGTTTTACCTAACATTATATGAGGTGAAATGTGTTATGAAATGAATGAATGGAGATGGAATGACATGATGGGGAACGAAAAGAATTGAGTGTTGTGGGATGAAATTCGGAAAATCCCGAAAAAACTCGAAAAATCCCGATGTAACCCACCACCAATAGACCCTACCCCTCCAGAACCGTTCCTGTTCCATGGTAAAAGAGCAAATATACACACTAACTCACTCACTGCTACTATAAAACCCGTAGGTGCATGGCCACGCGGATATATGCTCTCCATATATCACATCTAAGCTAATGTTTTCCTTGTATAATTGAACGGCATTATGCATCAACCGGCTATCCGCTATCATATAGGTTTCGAGAAAAATACGTTTAAATTTAAGTCAATCTTCACTATTTATTGTAGCGCCAAACTAACAATATTGCAAGTTATTTTCCTTGTTTGACAGTTATGCATCAACAATCTAAGAGCGAGAATATTTAACGCTTAGCTGCAAGATCCAAAATTTAGATTAACATTTATGAAGATCTGGTTTCATAGGCTTTTTTTTTTGAAACTATAGAGGCGTTTACATTTTTCTTTAATGATAAGGCTATATTTAAAGATTTGGCGCCAAAAGCGTGTGTGCACTTACTTCATGAGCCAGTGAAACAGATGGCATCAAAATGAATTTCTTTAAATGACGCATAGCCGGTTGATGCATAACATCGTCCAATTCACATACATCAAACCATAGTTAACATTATTTTCCCATCTCATTCTTGATCTATCTACTGGTCGCTTTCCCTATGAATTTTCTACTAGAATTTTCCGTTCGCGTCATGTGTCTTGCCCATCGCACTCTACGATACTTAACCATTCTTATTATAATTATGTATTTTTCCTGAATACCATGTAGCTCACTGTTGTGTAGTCTGCTCCATTCACCTGTCTATTCGTTTCTCTTTAGTTTTGATCTTTATAAATTTTTCTTACAGTGCCCAAGATGTTAGGTTTTTTGAAGCTCGACCTCGGGGTGGGGGCTTAAGAAAACTCAAGACACCAAATTCCCACGATCCGACCTGAGAAATATCTCTGGTAAAAAAGAAAGAGTACATAATGTTTTATAAATACGTAGACACTTTTTACCTGAAATTGGGGGCATTCTAACACCGTGTAACATGGGTTTCCACTCTGAACAAACTCTGGGGTTAGAAATGGAATTCCTTGAGATCAAGCGACATTCTTTAAGAAGTGAAGTGGGAAAACGAATACGTGAAAAGGAGAACGGAAACAAAGGACAAAGAATGTTTTAAAAGCAAACAATATTATCTTAGTACTTTCTAAAAGCGAGGAGAAGCGAAGAAATTAACTACAGACCGTAGCAAAATGTTATTTTGATAAACGGAAGGTTGAGTGCTTGTTACAAAGATTCTACTCCTTTCTTCTGCTTATAAAGACAAGAAAACCTTTCAGGAAAGCGTCTCATAGAGACCTCTCACCTCGACATCTTTACATGTTAGATCGATAGATACAATTGTTTAAAGCACAAACGTCCAAAATACAAAATTGAAAATACCTAAAGTAGACTAGTAAGTATGGTAACAGACATAATGGAGAATCACTTATACTTGCAGCGTGCATGTAACATGGCAGAATGTTCATAATATCTCTATCATATATAGAGGAACTTCGGGTAATGTGGACCCCTATTTTGAATTTTTTGTTTTTCTTCTTTTAATTAAGAAATTTGAATTTGTTTAATTACGGTGATTATCATTAGTGTTATAACTATGAAATAGTATTGTTATTTTATTCAAAAATCGAAACATCTTCATAATTTATAAACTTTTTATATTACAAGAAAAATCCACTTCAACCTCCATATTCGGGTAAAGTGGGCCCCAGAATCAATCCTAGCTTTTAGACTATTTTTAAGTTTATTAACTCTATTAATTTATACAGACAGGCACAAATTAATCTGAAAGTATTTATGGCTGATCGTAATTAAAAAGCATTGATATTTATTTAATGTTTTGAAAAAAATATTGATTATAACATTCACACGTCATTCAGGTCTACTTTATCCGCCTCATAGAGGGTCCACATTAACCGAATTCCTTTTTATGTTTAATTATTTTATACAGCCGCCATGTCACATAATATCAAATCCGTCAGTATATTAAAACTGCATCTACACAATATAATATATTTAGGACATTTTTCAGTATTTATAATATTCAATAGCAGAAATTAAGAATTAATTCTTAGCTTGAAAAACTTTTGAACTAGTATTTTTATAAATGTCACAAATAAACCCTCTTTTGCGCAAATAATAAAATAAACAGGCCTAGAAGATGTCAAAGTTGATTAGGGAAAGAAGTTAAAATATTTTCTGTTCGAGGGCAGCATCAGTTATAGAATATATTAACAAGCTCCACTCAAACAGATGGATCCACATTACCCGAACTTCCTAGATATATATTTTTTTATTGCAGATATAAATATATATATATATATATATATATATATATATCTGTAAACAACATTTCTGTTTGAAGGCATTCATTTTAGATTTAGGTCAAGTTTGAATATTTTATTAATTTATTTGCTCTTCTCTTTTTTGTTATTAGATTACTTTAAAAAAAACACTCAAGACCATCTTCGCTAGGTTTACCGTACAGGCTACATGGCCTAAAACGAATTTGTTCATGATGATGACTGATGATGATAAAAAAACACAAAGAAATAACACTTGTATGCCGATAAAGGGGTATTCAATATATTTCTCGCCTACTAATTCTGATATGCTGATCTCAAAACTATTAACTTGTTTTTTTATCAGATACTAATTGTTTGCAATTACCAATTTTATAAATTATATTATTTTACGTAGTTATGTATCTCTTCATTCATTTGAAGATGCGAGATGAAAAACTGGACTAATATAAAAATTAAGATATAAATATCAAGAACATTGGTCAAATATTAATGTGTGATTGTTTGTTGTGCATAACGTTAACTTACAGTAAATAGCGACATAAATTTGGTAGGACCAAGAATAAGAAAGTGTATTTTATCATTTCTTATGTTGTAAACATTGATACGTGATGGAAAAAAGTGAATTGATATTTAAATTAATTTGTCTATACATATGTTTCTGTTACAAAAATTCTGTTTGATGGAATTAATTTAAATTTCAGGTTAAGTTTTGAATATTTTATCCGAATTATTTATTTTATTTCGTCATTAGGTTACTTTTCAAAAAGATACAGACAATTTTATTAGCAGTAATCAGTACATAGGCTTTTTTTACAAGGCCTACTCAACACTAATGTAATTGGGCCAACATCTTACCTACTACAAGATAGTTGCTTTTTATATACATTTGGTGAGTTAATATACATTTTTAGTGAAATTTTAATTTTAATTCTGGGGCTATATAATGCTATGATGAAGCTATGAAATATAATTGACTATTTAACTCATACTCCAAATGGGAGTCAATGACTAATCACGTTTCAAGAATTTTGTTTTACAACCAATAAGAGTCGTGCTTCACCTCGCTATTTAATTAATTATGTTTACCAAAATAAAGAAAGCTCATTTTTTAATATTCTGAACAGGTCAGAGCATTATTTTGCAGTGACTGACTCTCCAACAAATACGTTGAATACAGCAAATAATGAACAGATTCCTACGAACTACACATTTGATGAGAGTTTGTTCAATAATTGTGTTTTAATTAACAATTTTACTGAGTTTCTTACTTAAAAAATTAATAACATTTAATGTTGGTCATATCATACAGTTTAATGTGTTTCATTTTTTCTCCACTAGGGTACATTCTTACATTAATGTGATCCTATTTAGCAACAAATAATATTATCAAGTTGCAGTGGATGAACAAATGAAACATAACCAAATGTTTCTGATTTGTTTTCAAACATCGCCGTTTACATTAAATATATAAATATTTTAAAATAACTGTATTTAAATAATGATTTGTGAGTAAACGGCTTAATTTTATTCGTTATATAGTACTAACAAATGCCACTCTTGATTTCCAAACATTAAATATATAAATGTTTTTAAATATATATATTTAAATAATGATTTGTGAGTAAATAGCTTAATTTTATTCGTTACATAGCCCTAACAAATGCCACTTTTGATTTTCAAATCCTCTAGATAAATTCACTCGTGACATTACTTATGAGAAGTTTGAAATACACAAGTTAACATAGAATAACGTACATTTTCAAGATTCATGTAAAATATAGTAAAAAAACAATAAAGACCTATCTGGGTGGAAAAAGAAACTTATTGAAAAACAGGAAAAAAGCAAGAAGATAAAAAAACAACCTTGAGAATTTTGAAGTTACAAACTCTTGTAATAAATTTTCATAAGTAATGCCACGAGTGATTTCCAAATTCACGACTCACGAAGTGAGGAGTGAATTTATCTAGAGAATTTGGAAATCAAGAGTGGCATTTGTTAGGACTATTTAACGAATAAAATTAAGCTGTATACTCACAAATCATTAATTAACTATAGTTATTTTAAAATATTTATATATTTAATGTAAACGGCGATGTTTGAAAACAAATGAGAAACGATTGGTACGCTTTATTTACTTCTTTTGTTCGATCACTGCAATCAGATCATAATATTATTTATTGCCAAAAGATCGCAATGTTGTAAGAATGCACCCTAGTGGAGAAATTTATAACCAACGTTATAGGTGTTAATTAATTTCTGATGTCCTATGATGTAAATATGGCAATTATATTTTTCTGCGCCATTTCCTGGAAAATAATTCATTTAAGAAATTGCAAACAGTTGTTTTTTTTGTGGTACAATAAATTGTTACAAATGTTTTTATATTATCTCTCGTATGCGCTACGTGTTGACATTCATGCACTATAAATATACAATCTGGTAGCCATATTTCTTAGAGAGTCAGTCACTGCAAAATAATGCTATGACCTATTCAGAATGTTAAAAAGGAAGTGCTTTCTTTATTATGATAAACTTTAGTTGGTAAATTTTAGGCGAAACACGACTGTGATTGGTTGTAAATCAGAAATCATTGAAATGTGATTGGTCATTGACACCCATTTGGGGTATGAGTTAAATAGTCTATAATATGGTATAAAAAGTGTTTTCTTTGAAATCCTATCTCTGTTTATTATATTGTTCATACATTATTTTATATTGTCATATTAATACTGTTTACGAAAGTAACAATTCACTATTCTCCATTTGTATTTTGACATTGTCTATATTTTTCAGTACTCACTTTATGACAACAAACAATTAGGCAGCATTACGATTGCAGCGCTTTCTCTATGTAGATCAATATGAAGTTCCATCTTCTGTTAGATTATATGGTGCGTCTTATAATACTTTTTACACTAAATGTGAGGTAAATTTATACAATATAAAAATAAGACCGATTGAAAATAACATTTTTAATTTCCTGTGTTAGTATTGTTTTTAGAAAGTCCTTAATGCTTTTTAAGTAGGAAAGACATTTACTGACCTTAGTGAACTTGGTTTTTTGACGTTTTTTGAGCATGATGGTCCGCCATCTAGCAATCAGTGCTGACATGAATTCCTGGAATAAAAAGCATTTTATCAACAATAGAATGAGCTTAATTCAAGTGCAGGTTCATTAATCTTTATTTACTTTTTCGTTCCCTTCTTTCTTTCTTTCTTTCTTTCTTTCTTTCTTTTTTCTTTCTTTCTCGTTTGTAGGCACCACAGATCATTGCCATCTGATTGAAGGCAGATCGCCTCTAGTCGGAAAGCAATAGGCTATACATTCAATTACACATTATATAGACACACAATTTCCCTCATGACTGGATATATGATATGCCTGGACTAACTTCCGAAATAGCACAATACAAGGTACACACATCCCCATTCAAAAATCTTAATTATTAATAAGAGATTATTATTATTATTATTATTATTATTATTATTATTATTATTATTATTATTATTATCATCATCATCATCATCGTCATCATCACCATCAACTTCACGGATTAGGTCTTTGCCTGTTTCGGTCTCACAACTGTTCAACCCAGCGCTTTCTTGGTCTTCCTACCGATCTTCGTCCTCTAGGATTTTACATCAGTGCCATCTTTGGTATCCTATCCTCTGTCATTCTTTGCAAATATTCTATCAAATTCTTCCTGAGTTCTTCTACTGTATTTATTGAAGAAGTGGTTGTACTTTCATTTCGTCTCTAATATTCTCATTTCTAATACGTTTTTCTCTTGTACAACCTTTCAGAACCCGTAGGAATCTCATTTCCGCTGCCTGAATTTTACTTTTTTTCCTTTTCCTTCAGGACCCAGGACTCACTTCCATACATCACCATTGGTAGTGCCATCGTTGAGTAAAATCTTAGCTGCGTATCCTTTCTTCTTCTTCTTCTTCTTCCTATTATTATTATTATTATTATTATATACTTGCATTTTCATACTTCGTGAATGTTCCTTTGAGTAATTGAGAATTTTACATCTTGGAAGTGAGTTACTAGCCCTTCTTCTTCGATGGGTATCTCTTTTTGTCTGGACCTTCTTCCATGACCTGCCAGGCATGGGAGGCCCTGTTGGTAGTTAAACTACCGCCTGTGTAGCTCATGGAGTCATTAGGACTCACAAGCCCCACCACCACGTCAAGGTAGAGACATACCGACGGTGGTATCATATGGTTGTGAATGCCGAACAGAAACTCAGAAAACAAAACAAATCAATTAAACAACCGAAATGAAAGTTTTAAGGAAAATCGTAGGAAAATAGCTGAGAGAGAAAATTCGCAGCTCTGTTATTAGAGAAGAATGTGAAATTGAACCCATAAACCTTTGGATAAATGATATTACTAAATTGGAACGATCACATAGATAGAATGGAGAACAGTAGATTAGTGAAGAAAGTACGTGACTGGACACCTCAGCAGAAAAGGCCATTAGGAGGACCACAACTACGATGGAAGGATGTCACCATACCCCGGACTTGTAGTGAATGAACACGCAACAAGCTGCCAGCTTTCATGCGTAGAGGAAGAAGAAGAATACTTGGATTTTGCAAATGAAGTCGCTCTTCTCGTTTCCAATCCCCATTCTTCTCGATTAATGTTGTCTCCTTCATCACCATCATCACCATCGTCATTATCATCACCTTCATTATTATTATTATTATTATTATTATTATTATTATTATTATTATTATTATTATTATTATTATTATTATTATTATTATTATTTTGATTGCGAATGAGCCCATGTAGGACTACGCAAAGTACTTAGAGGCGTTTCCTTTGAGCCCAAATTTCTTTCATTCTTTTGCTATGAGCTTGTTTTCTATCATCTGTCCAAGTTGTTCCAGTTTTTTCTTCGGTTTGTCCTCTTGGTCAACTTGCCACTTATTCACCTTAATTCTAAATACATCTCTGTTAGGATATTATTATTATTGTTATTATTGTTATTATTATTGTTGTTATTGTTATTATTATTGTTGTTATTATTATTATTATTACTGTTATTATTATTGTTATTATTATTATTATTATTATTATTATTATTATTATTATTATTATTATTATTATTATTATTATTATTACACAATTATCGTCCAATATACGATTAACATGCGGACTCCAGAGGATGGAATGTTTTAGATGGAAGGAATTAATATCAATATTATGTTCAAGGACAAAAACGTTCAGAATTAACTTTGTGGAATCGAAGTAATTGTTTTTTGATAAGACACGAAGTCAATTGTAGTGTGAACTTTGTAAATTAATTGTGGTATGACATAGAATGAGGTTATTCGAGGAATGTAAGTTGTATTGGTCAGCTGGGGGCGGTTTGCTTGCACAAAGCGTTGTTCTGCTGAGAATTTAATTCTGTTTACTGAACTGTAATCGATTCCAGTTCAAGCTTCCCGGTATACACAGTTATTATTAATAAATATGGTCAATCTTATGTAACTATTGGGCGTCAATAAAGGGGACGCCGGTTTGCAATATCGATGGCCAGTCAGTCAGTAATATGACATTTATACAGTGTGCGTATATACTACGTTCTCAAACTCGTATCTATGCCTAATAGCGAAAAAAAAAGTAGAATTGTTATTATAAAATATATTAATCATATATTTCGAAAATACCATATTTCCGTTTGAGCAAGGGCTACAGGTGAACTAAAAAAGAAATTTAATGAATATTAAACGTCTCAGAAAAAATAGTTCAGTCATACTACATTGTAACTCAAAATAAATTTTAAAGAAGTTCATTAAATATCTCCTTAGACAATATATATCTATATTAGGTAAACTATTATTATTCTTATATTTTACAATTTCTTTACCAATCGAATTACTTAATTAAATTATAGGTTGTTATTATTATGTCTATTCTTCTTCTTCCTCTACGCACGAAAGCTGGCAGCTTGTTGAATGTTCATTCACTTCAATTCCCGGTTATGGTGACGTCCTTCCATCGTAGTTGTGGTCTTCCTAAAGGCCTTTTCTGCTGAGGTGTCCAGTCACATACTTTCTTCACTAATCTACTGTTCTCCATTCTATCTACGTGATCGTTCCAATTTAGTCTTCTACAATTTATCCCGCCGACGGTATCTCTACCTTGACTTGGTGGTGGGGCTTGTGAGTCCTAATGACTCCACAAGCTATACAGGCGGCAATGTAACTACCCTTCCTGGAAGGACATGGAAGAAGGTCCAGACTAAAAGAGTTACCCATCGAAGAAGAAGTGCTGGTAACTCATTTTCAAGATGTAAAATTTCCCATTACTCACAGAGTCATTCAAAAAGTAAGCCGAACTAATGATGATGATGATGATTATTATTATTATGATAATGATTATTATTATTATTATTTTAATACTTTTTTCTTTTCTTTTCAACTACATATTATGTAGCCTACGTCTATTATGTACTATTAATCAAGTTGTAGATAATTACTAATTACTATTATATGTATAATCTAACTCTGGTGAAGTGGAAGAGAAGACATTGCGATCTTATATCCATCAGGTAAAATATAATAAATAAACAAACAAAAAGGTAACTATGATTTGAGGGACATGGAATATATAAAGGGAATGATTGGAAAACATTAGCTCAGGATAGGGTTATATGATCTTATGTCGGCGCAGCCATGAACCTACGGGTTCGATAGTGCCAGTGAGTTAGTTAGTTAGGTAGGTATGGTTAGTTTTGGTGTCCAATAGATAGTATTGGTGAAGATATGTAAAAAAAATATTTACGTGAAAAGCTTAATAGCTTCATTCCCTTCGGAATGCTATTTTCAGGAGGAGAAACCCAACAACTGGATGTTTGTTCTTTTCTCCACATGAATCAGAAAATGTATGTGTAGTCTATCACTTTTTTAACAACATTGTTACTATAGTAATTTAAAAAAGAGCATACTTCATTAGGAATTTTATGTCCTATTCCCTTGTTGTAGGTGTAAAATAGAGCCGTGTTGCTCTTGAGGTCATGAATATTAAACACATTAAGAGTTAACTGTCGGAGGTAAAACGTTTACTGCACAGGAATTCAGGTAGTTGTAAATTCAGCATGTGGTCCACTCAGATTCCTGTTACATCATCTTGTTTCTGTATCACTTCAGTAATGAGTTCAATTTTATTTTTTTAAGCGACATTCATGAACAGGCAACTCAGTTGTTGCCACCCTTTTAGATACATCATTCAAATAAGTTTATTTGACTTTTGCAACAATTCCTCGCACTTACAGCAGGTGTCAATCCGCGGCCATAACTGTTATGAAGTTGAATAGCCTGCTAGTACATTTGCTGTCTGCGGAGGGTGGGGGTGGTATGCGCGTGGGTGTGTGTGTGTGTTTTTTTTTAATCTCTTCTGTATCTAGTTTTTATATTGTTGTATAACATGAGAGATTTTTCATATTTTGTATACATATACACATGGTCTTTTTATGTATGAGTGTATATGTGTATTATAGTGTATTAATTTTTGACATAGACTTGCATATATATTCATTGTTTTATGACCTTTTTTTAAAGTATGAGCTTAGGTGTCTAGTATGTATGTATCTGTTTATATAGGAAATACTTTACAACATCCATCCATAGTAATTCTGCCCGAAGGCAGGTCTTTCACTGCAACCATAGTATTTTCATACTATGCTTTGCAGCTTTACTAGGGAATTATAGGTGTGGTAGCTTCCCATTGTTTTCCACACCGGTGAGGGTGATGATAATGATAAGGATGATGATGGCCGGATGATTTTCGAGGACCGTTGGGTCCTAAGCGTCCTGATATGTGTCTTATAGGTGAGGAAAAACCCCTAAAAAACCTCACCCAGGAGCCTGTCCCGACCGGGAATCGAACCCGGACCCGCTGCGTGACAAGGCAGCACGCTATCTCGAGACCACAGCGGTGGACTACTTTACAACATGTGACAAGAAAGTGTGTTCTAAGTTCCAACCATACACCATGCGCATGCGCTAACAGACGCGAAGCGATTTACACTATGGAATCACGGAATAAATACAACATATACACGATATTTCAACTCGCGTTGCCAACGAACCTAAAAGCTAACGTAACACAATTTAAGTACTATTACATGTGAAAGAATGCACGCTGATTTTATTTAGTGTAATTATTTTATTTCATTAGTACGGATTGTATATTGGCTGCACTGAAATACAGAAAATTCTTTAAAATCAATATGGCTGCCACGTCTTCGTATAGTTCATTATCGTGAAAAAAAAATATATTCAAATAATCGTTAGAGAACATGTAAAAACCATTGTAAATGGTGGAAATAATTTGAAAAATGAAACCCTAAAAATAAAATTTGACTGGAGTTAATAAAGTAATTTAAAAAGTCATGTCACATGTTGTACAGTTTAGCCGTTTATATATTCGTAAGTTTTTTTATTCATGAAACAAAATATGCACGTACAGCTTAACAGGCCCGTGCGCAATGTAAATGAAATTGTATTTAATTTCTTTCTAAATGTTAATAAACTACTATAAACTGTACGCATTTTAGGAACCTCCGTGTCATGGCCAAATAGGCTTTCTGTAATACACCAAAACTGTAATATTATTATTATTATTATTATTATTATTATTATTATTATTATTATTATTATTATTATTCTAATAGCAGCCAAATGGCCATTAAGATTAATGTAAGATTTTACTCTTTGTGTTTTGCATATTGATTTAACGAGTTTGTCCTCTTTGTACACAGTTCGATATGGTAGCGTTCACATATTTTGTTGCACAATGTACACTCGCATGATTGGTTTGGTTCATTGTATGTTTTGGTTTTGCAGATGAGATGGTGAAACCCATGGACTGCCAGTCTTGTTATTACGTGTCGCAATTCGAAGTTTTCTCTTGTCCATTCTCGGTCTCTCATTGATCCTGTGCCGTAGAATTCTGATGGAGATTCTTCTCTTTTCTTCCTAAGTCTTCTTGAAATTTGGTCCGAAGCTTTTGTACTAGGCAAGATCAATTTTGTCCTTAGGTCTTCAATAAGAAAGGTCTGGAACGCGTGTTCTTGGAGACTCCAATCGTCTTCTTTAAGTAAGTGGCTTTTATTTTCTCTAGTGTTTCTAGGTCAGTCACTGTTAGATGTTCTCCGATTATTTCTATCCCGTAAGTTAGTATTGGGATTATTTTGGTTTCGAAGAGTGTCATTGCATTTTTAGGCTCAGGGATGTGATATTTTTTATATCGTGCATCGCTCTCACTGTCTGTGTTGCTCTTTCAGCAATGTGCTTTGTGTAGCATTTTGCACTTGGTTGCAATGTCATGTCTAGATATTTGTACTCCGATACAATTTTCAATGCCCTGTTGTGCATGAAGATTTGTGCTATTTCCGGTATTCTTCCGTCGTTTCTGAAGGTCATAACTTCGGTCTTTTTTTAAATTTATTTCAAATTTGCTTTCATTGCACCATTCCTCCATGATGTTCATTGTTTCCTGTAATTTTGTAATATCTTTTGATCCTATCACTATGTCTTCCGCATATGCGTACGAGATTATTCCATCCCTTTGTGTTATTTTTTTATTTCTTCCGCTGCCAAGATAAACAGTAGGGGGCTTAGTGGATCCCCTTGTAGAACCCCATTCGTTTGAAGTATCGGTTCTCAGATTGAGCGGTTGTCTGATATCTTTATTTCATTCCATCTTAATATCGATTTTATGGTTTTGGTCCAGATGTTGTATTAACTGTAATATTATATATGAGTTGTTCAGAGCAAAACTGGTCTAAGTTAGTTTTTACAAAAGAAAAATGACTGTCATACTTTTCCTATGTATTCCTGGTTGAGTGGAAGAGAGGGCCTTATGGCCTTAACTCTGCCAGAATAAATAAAGTATTATTATTATTATTATTATTATTATTATTATTATTATTATTATTATTATTATTATTATTATTATTATTATTATTATTATAAAACGTATGAGTCAAGCTTCATTATTATTATTCCTCTGGAAAGTAAAAAAAAACACATATTAACTTGGATTTGTGATATACAAACTAATTAATACTTCAATTGCCTATGTACAGAAACTACGAAATTTGACTTCCACTATTTTCTGTCTGAAAGCTCATATGATAGATGTGAACTCTTGACTAATAAAAATAATTGTGTAAAAAGTGTATATGGGTGTGTGATATCTGAAATATGTGGTTTATATACTGATATGGGCGTAGTTTTAAAACGAACGAGGGACATTTTGAAGAAGTATCCAAGTTAAATGCTCTCAACATCTTAATCTGAAGGCAACACCATATCAGTAAAATCATTCTCTTCTTCAGGCAACATTTTTATTTCTTGATGGACGTGCCATCTTATAAATTCTATAACATCTTCTAAAACAGCGATCAGTCATCCTTAGTCTAGCTCACAATTTCTCCATACAATTTAGCCTTCAAAAAATGTTTAAACAAATTATTGTGACGGAATATGTGGCAAAAAAGAATATTTTTATACTTCTGAATTTAAAGGTTTTCTATCGCTGTAGATAATTTAAATATTTCATTTAGGTACAAAAACAACATAAACTTTTAAAATAAATAATGTCATCCTTTACAGTACAATAAACTATCATATTTCTAAGGTCTCGGGGTACCGCCACTACCTCGTACCCGGTGAGCCCGAGTTCGATCCCTGGTCGGGACAAGTTTCCTGGCTGATTGTTTTTTTCGTGGGTTTTTCCTCACCTATGAGATAAATGTCAGCACACCTCAAGACCCAAACGCTTCCCGAACTTCATCTGGCCATCATAATCACCATTATCATTGACAGTGAGTTCATCACGCATTCAGGGAGACCTTCCATATCCTTGTGTAGTCAAAAAAAAATATGTGGTTAATCCTTCTCATTCCACTATAAGACCCGGGCGACGTGTGGCTTGTAAAAGTGCCTATAAGGTGAGATATTATACTAACTAAATGGATTGGAATTTTATCTTCTTCTACTGTATTAAATAAATAAGGAAAATAACACTGAGCAACAAAAAATAAACTTTTTTTTTTGTCTCAGAAAGAACAATATGTGATTCTGATAGTATGTTTTCTCCTGAATTCAAATATTATATCAGTTTTTCTCCATCATGCAAGGTTTCGGAGAGACAGGAATTTATAATTTCAGACACTTTAATATTTTCTACATTCGTAACTACACAATATTCGAACATTCGGACTCACCTAGAAAGTATGAAATGACGATTTTCTGTCATATTTCGCCTGTGGAGTATCCCCCTTGATGGTCCAACAATAATCGGCCGGTATATTAGGATTCCGTTTACCTTGATATCTCTTTTCCATAGCTGAAATCTCCTGAGTTAGCTCATTTGATTATCTTACAATGGTCAAATGAACGAAAAAACGTTTATTAAAAAATAATTATTTAAATCCATTAATTGAAATTGAAATAAAAAAACTATGGGTGATGGAGAAGTTCCGAATACATATTTCAAAACACGATAAAAAACTACAATAAGTACAACTATTGGTACTCACGAGACAGAAATCATGTTGACCACTGTAATTGGTAACAAATGAAACGTAAAACAAATTCAATATAGACTGAACCCTGAAAACCACATACTATTATGCACTTCAGAAACTCTTGTTATCCCAAATTCTCTCATAAAATTTTAAAACAAAAGTACTGAACCGAAGGTGCGTTTTTCGGCTCATTACTGCAGCGTCGTTATCCTCCCTAGACTGTAAGATTCATGAACTATGCCAAAATTCCTTTCTCTATGCATCTACCCCCACTCTCCCTCTTTACCTCTCCTGGTGCGCTGTTCCTACGGCGCATCTCCCCTCTACCTCGGAACCTTCAAATACGTTATGCACAGCGAGAACGTTATCATTCATTCATTCATTCATATCCATTCCGGGATGGGATCGGACTTTTAAGTGGACAAGGTCATCTGGAGCCGCGAGTGGCGGAGTTTATGTTGGTCCTGAAGACCGGGGAAGAAGCCGCCCTGGCTTGGACTTTAGCATGAATGTGGTATGTGGTATGATGTGGTTTTTTGTCATGTAAGAGTATTATTTATTTATTCACTTTCTTTTTCTTTTTGAATGATCAAATGTTTATCTTGGTTATGTTTTTACTTCAGACTTCTTGTTTACATTAAATATCATTTTTATACTTAATGTTCAAAGTGATTTATGTGCATGTAGCTGTTTATATTCCTATACGGAAACTCACTCAGTTAAGAGATCATTCCAGCTCCCTTTATTTTTCTGTCTAGCTTTCCTGATTGATAATTATAGTGAAAACACTCATTTTAAGTCACTCTGTTGTTTTGAGAACTATTATTGAGTTATGCTAAAACGCTTAGGTAAGAAAGATGAATCAATCCTTGCCTCCTATGGGCCCGGGGCAAGTAGCTTTGTGATTAATAACCTTGGAGGTAATCAGATCTACGCTAATAGAAGCAACAGAAACAAAAGACGATCCAGAGCGGCACGAAGGGTAGAGAGTAGTGAGGTAATAACCCGCACAGTACATATAACGCCAGTTATATTACATGGAAGCCAGACATGGTCCCTTAAGAAAGGAAAATATAAATTACGCGTATTTGAGGATAATTTGATTAGGAAAGTTTTTTGGTCATCTTAATGAAAAAGATTGATGAAATAAGAACTCGTAAGTCATGTAGAGTGCGATGGGCAGTCCATGTGGCACGATTGGTTAAGTAAAGAGCAGCTTGGAAACTTCTTGTAGGAAAATCAGAATGAAAATACTCTGTAGAATGGGGTAGAAGAATAGCATTAATCATAGTTTGAGGAAGGTGAATTATACAACGAATGTTTGGAAATTATTAACTCAGGGATATATATGAAGAGATTGTATCAACGCGGTCATTAACCTCCGGTTCGATAATAACAGTATATTTCAGTCAGTTAATAGTTATACGTATTTTAGTTAAACAGTATTATTTAGGTTAAAGGGATTGAAACTTTTTTAATAAATTATTCTTCTCTTTCTTCTCCTCATTATATCAGGTCACAGTCTGTCACTTCCATAATTAAGAGTTCCTCCATCTTCTTTTCGGTCATCCAGGCGATATCTTCCCGTCTACAGGTAGATTGTCCCTTATCACATGTACAATTCTGTCTGATGCAATGCGAGATACATGTTGATTACATTCAGTTCTTCTTCTATCCACCCAATCACGTATTTCTTGCATATTTTAATGATTTCTAATCTCTTCATTTATTATATTATCTCATGTAGTCATGTGCACAATTCTTCTTAAAATTTAAAACATAATTTGATGGTGCAGGGAAGAGGAGTGGAGAGTATTGTTGGGATGCAATTCGGGTAACGGAAGAACCCCGAGCAAAACTCGAAAAATATCGTGTGCCCCACCAACAATACCCCTCCGGAACTGCCAACCGCCAGGAATCTCATTGATCGAATGACATAGCCATGTGTCGAAATGAGTCAACACGTTAAATTTTAAGCGATTAAATTTTAAGTCAACTGATTATATATAAAACATGTATTTACAAACAGATTTACAATGTAATAAAACATCTTCCTGTGCCCTAAGTGTTTTAAATTTGCATTTTCTTTCTCCATTCTTCTCTATCTTCCCATTCCAATTCTTTCAGACCTATCTCCCTCATATCTTTTCTTATATCATCCGTCCATTTAAATCTAGGTCGACTTATATTTTCTTTCCCAGGTGGAATCCATTACAAAGCTTTTCTGAGGAGTCTTGTCTCAGGCATTCTACATATATGACCATACCATTCTACACTGCTCAAACAAATTAGGGGATATTGTAGAATAACCTATTAAGACTATGTTTTAGGAACAGTATTAGATGCAATCACTTTCTATTACTCCAAAAGAATGTCAACAAAAGTTTGAGGTCATTACGTAACCTCTGTACCACACCAGATATCAAAGAGATCCTGATTAGCAATATGGCAAACAAACAAAGCAACATTAACATGGGTGAAAATGTTTCTTTAGTATGGTGTATGGTCTCCTCGAACGGCCAGCACTGCCTCACACCTGTATGGCATTGATGCAATGAGGTTAGCAATGAGTTCTTGGGGGATACGTGTCCACTCTTCCATAAGAGCAATGTGCAGCTCTGGAACAGTTGTGGGAGGTGCTGGTCTGCCTGCAATGCACTTGCCTAATGTATCCCACACATGCTCAATCGGATTTAAGTCCGGGGAGGAAGCTGGCCATTGCATACGCTCGATACCCTCCACTTCCAGCATGTCGTCCACCAAGCCAGTTCTGTGGGGTCGTGCATTATCGTCCAAAAAAAAAAAAGAATCACCTATGGCATCAGCATAAGGCACGACAAAAGGTCGGAGAATCTCATCTCTATACTTTACCGCAGTCAAAGTACCACCTTGGATAACGTAGAGGTCCGTACGTCCACCACTACTGACTCCTGTCTACACCATCAATCCACCGCCACCATATGGGGATCTTTCACGTACAAAAGCTGGATTGTCTGTGTCCCTTTTTCTCTCCAGATGAATACACGCAGACTATCACATTCCATGTTGAATCGCGACTCACCAGAAAAAAGAACTGATCTCCATTCGGCATGCCTCCACCCACGATGTTCCTCCGCCCAGTTTCTACGATCTCTACGGTGTTGTGGAGTTAACCTGGTACACACCATGGGCCTACGGGCATAGAGACCACTGCCATGCAGTCGATTAGGGACAGTTTGAGTTGACACCCTGCGTCCTGTTGCTGTTTGAAGTGTATTTCGCAGTTGAGTTGCATTCTGCTGTCTATTCCGACGGGCTGTTAACAAGAGGTAACGGTCATCCCTTGCTGTTGTTGTCCTTGGTCGACCTTGTCCGGCTCTTCTGTGAACAGTATCAATTCTTTGAAAACGATTCCAAAGTCTGGAAAACACGCTTTTAGACACCCCAATGGCTTGTGCCACCTCTTGTTGTGTCTGTCCAGCTTCCATCCTTCCTATGGCCCTCCAAGCCATTGGTTCAGGTAAATCACGTTGTCGAGGCATCACTGTCCCTAAGGCAAGTCATTCACTAACTGAAAACTGGACTGGACTTAAAAACAGCAACAAAACATTCACCCCCACACCACCCTTTCACATCAATAGTACAGACACTGCCCTCTGATGTGGCACCGAGGTTACGTAACAACTTCAAACTCTTATTTACATTATCTTGGAGTAATAGAACGTGATTGCATCTAATACTATTCCAAAAACATAGTCTTAATAGGTTATTCTACAATATCCCCTAATTTTTTTAGCAGTGTAGTTGTCTGTATCTTGTAAACTCTAATGTTGAATTTTGGAATATAATTTTTTGTCTGATGATTGTATTTCTGATTTGTTTCTATTATTTTCAATTTAGACGCTCAACTGAGCGAATAAACCATTTCAATAGTCATAGGCCTATGTTTTAAACTCAAAATTTTATTGAACTGTCAAGTTTCTGCGCCTATGTTAACGTGCTTCTAATTACGGATTTATAAATATGTAATTTGGTATATATTATTTAGTTTTTATCCCACAAAACTCCGTTTAACATGGTTATTACCTATCTACTTTTTCAATCATATATTTTATGTCATTTTCTTGGATACATTTTGATATATATATTTATTTATTTATTTATTTATTTATTTATTTATTTATTTATTTATTTATTTATTTATTTATTTATTTATGTATTTATTTATATAGATTAAATACTCGCCCTCCACTCCTGCCCCGCCTGTCTTGGCACCTCTTAGTCTCTAGTTCTTGGTCATTTCATATGGTGTTCATAATGAACGAATCGGGACTGGGGTAGGCCTTTCTCAGAGTTTCTCCAGTTTTCCCATGCAAGAACTTCATTCCATGACTTATCCATCCTCATGTCATCCATTTCATTTTATTGAATTGCATCTGCCACTGATAGTGTAACAGGCATGCTCAGCCAGAAATCAAGAATATCACACAACTTCAAAAATATAAGTTTTAACTCATCGGCTCAAAGAGGCATTTAGTAGGATGGGAAATGTTAACCTATTACTTAAATGGGAAAATCTATTTAATTTTTGCTCAGAGTATAAAAATTTTAAGACTCTGGACCACGGTTTAAAGTTCCTGAGGATTTGTCCCTTGCATCTTTTCAATGATAATGAATAGACCCCGGGCGGGTTTGAACTCTCGAAACATTAGAAGATGATGAAATTTCGGCTCCCTTTAGGGCTATGTTTAGTAGTCATCTTGACCAGAATCAAGGAACATAACTCCTAGACCACTGAGACCGATGAATAGGTTTAGTAAATGGTTCACTTTACTATATTGTGCCAAGGTGATTTCTTTGCGGTTCCGGAGGGGAATTCTTCTTCTTCCTTCCAAGTATTAGGCCATGGCCTGTTACGATCCTATACAAAATTTTCCCTCCAGCGTTTCATAGGACGGCCCACTGATCTTCGTCCTCTTGGTATATAATAATAAACAGCTTTGGGGATCCGATTTGAACTCATTCTTTCTAGATGGTGTTTCCAATTTAGTTGGTACTGTTTAATATATTCCAAAATTGGCGTAGTCTTCCATTCTTTTAAGATATCGGTGTTGATCCTTCCGGGAAATTCTCGTATAAGACTTGAAAGCATAATAATAGTCCCTTCGATTGGTTGCTGACCAAAGGAAGGCAAGACCAGTGATGGGGCTGCCATCTTATAGCCTCTGGTCAGGCTTTTCTGGAGAAGAAAAGAAAATAAAGGAAAGAAGAAATGGAAGAAAGGAAAGACTCCCTAGCCCTCGAAAGCCCTAATAGCATCGGGGTCGAAAAAACAAGAGTTAACCAAGAGAGGTTAGATACTAAAGTTAAAAGAGTGCAAAACACAAGTAAGTGGAAGAAATGTTTTGCTCAGCTTGGGCACCTTGTGGTCGCCATCCACATATCCCCTAGATGAGGACCCCTGAGGGGAATTAGTGTTGATAATTTGCAAATTAGATATATTCCAACTTAAATTCTGTCCCCCTAAAAAATAAAACTTTACAAGGTGGATGTTTCCGGTTTTTCTCGAGGTTCTCCGGTTTTCCAACCACATTCTCCTCTTCTCTTCTCTCTTCATCATGTCATTTAATATCACCTATCACCTCATCTCATCTTAAGTAAAAAATAGCAAACCACAAAAATATGTTAAGATCATTCCTAATACATTTAATGTATTTAATGTTCATTCATATAATTCTATCATCATCTTGAAATTCACTAGCCTAGGATGGGCCCCGATTTTCCCTAATTTACTTCTGCATCCAGCCCCATCTTTCAATTAAGTAACACTAATTAATTGGGACTGGAATTAAACATCATAAAAATAAATACATTATTACACATAGAAATTCATTATATAATGGAAATAGACAAACATGACAGTAGCTGAATTCAAATACCTATAAAAACAAATATAAACAGGAATGAGGTGCACAAAAATGAATCACATGCTTTGGAAATACATGCTAAAAATGCATGATGTTTAAAATATGTGGTTGTGATGATTTGATGGGGCACGCACATGAATTTCCTCATGACTCCGAGACTCAGTGTCAACTTAGGGCAGAATAGGACCAAATGCAGGGTGGTAGCTCCTCCTCGAAACCTTGGGCCTAGTCAAAATAAATGCCGTTTTGAGTCATGTGTGTGAATGTTTTGTGTGTGTCCAATCAAAAACACCATAGTCCTAACATATTACATATTACCGTATTATATATTTCATCATATTCATTCAATAATATAAAGATCGGTAAATACAATGACCCAAAAATACGAATTTCGTGTTAGGGTCTTAAAACTCGAACACATCTCTACTAATCTAATCTTACATCCACTGTAGACCTCTCTGTCCATGGTGTTTACTGAAAGACTGCATCTGTAGATGAAACAGAAAAATATGTGCGTTTCATATTACTGTTGTTATCTCTGATACTGAAATGAATGTTATGAGAAATAGAAAATTATGACAGACATGTTGGTTGTTTATTTTGATGGAGAAAAACGTAAACAGTTGGCATGGAGAGGAAAGTTTTCGTGACAAGAGATCGCGTGAGCAGATCCAGTATGTCTACTCACGTGCTTGTGCGAATTTCGCTGCTCTCGGAAGGAAGAGCGATTTACTCCCACACCATCCAAATATAACCACTTCTACTAAATTGTACGATTCTTGCCTTATTCTTCAGCTAAAAGGCTGAGCTGCATTATGTCCATGTATACAATTCTAGCTTAGGATGTGCCCCAATTTATCTTAATTTGCTTCGCCATCCAGCCCATCCGTAACAATAATGAATTGGGACTGAAATTAAACAGCAATAAAACTAAATATGAAGGGCTAGGACAATAAACATGACTATTTAACTCATGCCCCAAATGGGAGTCAATGACCAATCACGTTTCAATGATTTCTGTTTTACAACCAATCAGAGTCGTGTTTCACGAAATATTTATCAGTGTTATAATTACCATATTAAAGAAAGCTCCTCCTTTTTAATATTCTGAAATAGTATGATCTAGTTGCAGTGATAAACAAAAGAAGCAGATGAAGCGTACCTATCGTTTCTCATTTGTTTTCAAACATCGCCGTTTACATTAGATATATAAATATTTTAAAATAACTACAGTTAAATAATGATTTGTGAGTAAACAGCTTAATTTTATTCGTTAAATAGTCCTAACAAATGCCACTCTTGATTTCCAAATTCTCTAGATAAATTCACTCCTCACTTCGTGAGTCGTGAATTTATCGATAATTTGGAAATCACTCGTGGCATTACTTATGATAAGCCACATATCGTTCTTTCTAAGATATAAGGATTTTAATGTTTCAAAAAATTATAAATAGTGTACTATTTGGGCAGTATTATTGTTAACATATTGTGTGTCTATATGTTTTAAATCATCACTGGCACACTTAGGAATGGATATTTCAATAAATGTATTTATCATAAGTAATGCCACGAGTGATTTCCAAATTATCGATAATGATTTGTGAGTAAACAGCTTAATGTTATTCCCACAAATATATATACTCACAAATCATTATTTAAATACAGTTATTTTAAACTATTTATATATTTAATGTAAACGGCGATGTTTGAAAACAAATGAGAAACGATTGCTACGCTTCATTTGCTTCTTTTGTTCGTCACTGCAACCAGATCATATTATTTATTGCCAAAGGAACGTAATATTGTAAGAATGCACTCTAGGGGAGAAAAAATTAAACACATCAAACTGTATATTAATTCATTTCTGATGTCCTATGATGTAAATATGACAATTATATTTTTCTGGGAAAAAATGCATTTAAGAAAATGCAAACAGTGGTTACTTTTTTGGTGGTATAATCAATTGCTACAGATGTTTTATATGAACTCCCCAATACGGTATGTGTTGACATTCATGCACTATATATACAATCTGGTAGCCGTATTTCTTAGTTAGTCAGTCACTGCAAAATAATGCTATGACCTAATCAGAAAGTTAAAAAGGAGGTACTTTCTTTATTATGATAAACTTTAGTTGGTAAATTCTAGGCGAAACACGACTGTGATTGGTCGTAAATCAAAAATCATTGTAACGTGATTGGTCATTGACTCCCATTTGGGGCACGAGTTAAATAGTCATAAGTAAGGCCACGAGTGATTTCCAAATTATCGATAAATTCACGACTCACGAAGTGAGGAATGAATTTATCTAGAGAATTTGGAAATCAAGATTGTCATTTGTTAGGACTATTTAACGACTAAAATTAAACTGTTTACTCACAAACCATTATTTAAATATAGTTATTTTAAAATATTTATGTATTTAACGTAAACGGCGATGTTTCAAAACAAAAGTGCAAAAAGTGGTTTTTTTTTTTTATGGTGTAATTAATTTCTACAGATGTTTTTATATAATCTCCCGCAACCACGATAAGGTTACATTCGTATACTATATATACAATCTGGTAGCCACACGAACTTGCTGCAAAACAATGCTATGACCTATTCAGAATGTTAAAAAGGAGGAGCTTGATTTTACAGTGATAAAATTAAATTGATAAAATCGAGGTGAGAAACGCCTGTGATTGGTTTTAAATAAAAAATCATTGAAATGGGATTGGTCATTGACTCCCATTTGGGGCATGAGTTAAATAGTCATTGTAATAAATGTCATTTCATAACATAATGTGGCTTATCATGTTACTGCCCTAAGCCCTTCTTATATTACCTAACTAACTAATTCACTGGTCATACCACAATAGTTTTCCTAATTAATATTTTCCAATTATTCCGTATATAATTCACATTCCTCAAATCATTGTTAATTTTATTCTCGTGACTCTTTCTTGACGTATTTACCTGCAGCCTTTCCTCTGGTTCTCTTAAAAAGATGTTAGATGGACATATTTAGAGCTAGGAATTTTAGGTGCTGCACCTATTTTTTTATTATAATGTGCAAATTAGCTATAATTGCAAAGAAAACATTAAATAAATGCCCCTAACTGTGTTTTAGTTGCACCTTTTTGCATCTTTTTTCAATGCTAGCACCTTTTTGCACTTTTTCTTTAATGGAAGCACATTTTGCACCTTTTCAAACCTTTTTTGTCGCCTTTGGAACATTTTATTATAAAAATAATATATATATACATATATATAACATTTATTCAAATATGATTTCAAGGGTTGGTAACGATATGTGGTATCAGTCCACATCACATTACTTCCACTTCAGTGCAATCCCGTTAGGCTATTCCTTTTAAATTAGTTTGCGCCTCATTGCACCATAGTTATGCGAAAGCTATTGTTCAAGCAAGGAAGGTTGTTGAGTGCATGAATAAATGTTTCAGTTCAAAATAATATTTGACTAATGCGGTCTGCTATTTTCCTGAGTTACCAGTATACAGTATGCCGAAACCGAAAGTGAACTCCTATAAACTACGTGATATTGTTAAAAAGTTTAGTGCAGATGGAATTCAGAGTGACGGATCTGTTATCAGGTGCATTCTTTGTGATATTTCAGTAACAATTAATGAAAAACATTAATGCATTCGTGTTACGCAGCATATAAGTAGTGTAAGTACTTACACAGACTCTTTAATATAAGACAACATGCGTGAATTTTGTGTCGTCAGTTACTTGTTGTAATTGGTTTTGGTAATCCTTAATGATTATTTACATGGGAAATTTGCAACTTTTATTTTAAAAATTTCACCCTTTTTGCACCTTTTTCTGCTAAATTAAAGCACCTTTTTTGCACCTTTTTCACCAAAATTTTGCATATAAAATTCCTAGCTCTAGCCATATTTGATTCGATATTTGTGCCATATTTCCTGCCCATAGCAGTCAACGAGCATATTTTTATATAATTTAATTAAATTAATTTCTACAGAAAAAATTATAGTGAGTGTCGTTAAATGAATTTACCTATTTATTGAGCTCCAGTAACTGTTTGCATACGTTGCCTGTACAATTACAGAATTCAATCTGAGTATAGCTGCCGCGTGTAATGACTTACATCTCTTGGGGCATGTTTGTACCATGTTTATTGATAAACGAACACACCCCTGTGTGCACCAATCAATTTTCTCTGTGAAATTCTAGCATCGTTAGAGTATAGCTTATATTATTCAAACCATGATAACTGGAAAATTATCCGAAGCCACAGTTTAAAATTAAACTAATATAGTTTATGTTGGTAACAGAAAATCTCATGTAAATTATTTTTTCCAGACAAGCCGTTTGTAGACCAAGGTTAACATAACTAGAGAAACAAACTGTACCTGAGCCGTAGTTTAACCCCAAGACACCCATCCAGCTTTGTGATCTGATGCTCTAACGATTAGACTATTTCGGCACCCATACAGTTTGTAAGGAAACATTAATTTTCATATTAGATAAAGTCAAAGCATTAGCATATGTTGATGGATTGGTCATTAATGATATTATATTATTATATTAATACTATACCTTAATTATTAGTGGGGATACGCCATAGCGTAGATGGTTATGGCTATGTTATATAAGCCAGGAAGTCGGATGTTCAGTTCCGGTGGGATCCGAATTTTCTTCTGACGTCACCTGGTCCTAGGGTCGACTCAGCCTCCAACTAAAATAAGAATCATACACATGTTCTAGGGAAAAAGGGGATCGTCACGCAGAGCTGATATCTCGAGTCCATTGTCTTAGAGGTGGGACTAACAAATGCGCCTTCCAAGGCCTGTAGTAAGAACACTTTACTTTTATTGTTACGTTATTATTATTATTACGTTATTATTGTTATTATTGTTATTATTATGTTATTATTGTTATTATTGTTATTATTATTATTATTATTATTATTATTATTATTATTATTATTATTATTATTATTATTATTATTATTATTATTAGCTTATGATAGACTCAAAATAAATAAAATATTAGAAATTGTGTTACAGGGTAACCTCCCACTATAGATTATAAATAATGCACACATATATTTTAAATAAACGTTAATTTCAGTTAAACTTAACAAAAATCATAATGACGAAATTAATACAGGCGTTGGAAAAGATGTGGCATCTACCTCTTTTATTTATAATGTTCATAAATAAACTTATCCAAGATTGGAGAGAAATGCGTCATGGTTAATTCCAAATAAATAGAAACTAAATTCAGTTATCGTAGTAGATGATCTTGTCTTATTATCACTAACTGAAAATGATTTACAATATTCCATACATGATTTGGATATTATTGGAGAAAATTATAATATGGAAATAAATATAGATAAAACGCAGGTTATGGCCATCTGTGGGAAATATCCTGTCCCCAGTAAATATGTGCAGGAAGCAACATTTTAAAAAGAGTGAAAGATTTCACATATCTTGGCTATTAGTTATTTAATAATGATATGGATATAGGAAGCAAAATTCTAAAATACTCCAAAACAATGAGAATAATTAAAAAGTAATGAAGAAAAGCACAAGAATACACAATATAATACCAGGAAAAGACCTGTTCTGCGTATTGAAAGTGAGGCGTGTATATTGAGACGAATGTAGAAAAGCAGAGTAACAACTAATAAAAAAAGGCTTACGAGACGCATTACAAGATATACAAAATGGGAACATAAATGAAATTAGGAAATCATTAAAGAATTTGATTTAGAACATAATTATCAAAACAATTAGATGAGCCACTTAGGCGGATTAGATTCTCTAGAATCTCAAAAGCATTGCTTAACCACCAACCCCATGGGGAGACATCTCTGGGACGTCCCAAAAAACTTTCAAAAGTAAATTTCTCCTTTATGAAATCGTAAAAAGGCATTTTGGGCTTAAAACTGATATGAATAATAATAATTATTATTTTTATAACCGAAGGAGGAATCCGACAAATGGGAATTAAAGATAAGATAGATTCTCAAGAAAATATTAAAATGTGTGCTATCTGATTGATGAAAAAGAGAACGACCAAAAATTTGTGGATTGATGGGGGGTTTAAGCAGTATGAAGGAAATAGAATTTGACGATGGAGATTGGAATAATTGATGCGTGGCACCATAATAGAACCCTCCGAAAGACTCGAAGAGAAACTCAGCTCAGATTTTATAAAATTATGGCTGTACATGTTCTTTTATATGGATCTGAATCTTGGGTACTTACAAAAAAGTTATCTCACACATTCAAGCCACTGAAATGCAATTTTTAAGATCCGTAAAAGGATGTACACGCATGGATAGATTACACAATGAATCAATAAGAAATGAACCGGAGATATTTTCAATAGTTGATAAACTAGAAGAGCACAAATACCAATGGAAAGAACATTTAGACAGAATGGACAATACAAGATTACCCAAAAAAATCAACACCTACAAACCACATGGAAAAATAACTTTGGGACGGCCAAGGAAGCGATGGGCTTGAGACCAGAACAGGTCGCATTGACCTAATCCTGGAAAGGAAGAAGAAGAAGAAGAAGATTGGAATAACGAGAGACGTGCAGGAGAATGACAGTAGATTAATTGGGTGCGAGCAGATGTGAAATGTTTTAAAGCTGCTAAATAAAAAATATATGTTTCAATTGGAAATATTTTCTACACTACAGTAGTTTTTCCTTCAACTTAAAATAATGTTATTCTTCCAAAACATCCTGTCTTGCGCATTTACTTCCGCCAATAATTCTATTCTATTCGTATTCCCCTCTGATTTTTCTGTAAGGAGTTTCCATTCACCTCTTTCATTCCCCATTCGTGTCACATGTCCTACCCATCCCAGTCTACGAGACTTAACTGTTTTATTACATCTGGCTTCCCATAAAGATAATGTACACCCTTAGACAAAAAATGAGTCATCTCTTGAACGCACATTTCTTCTAAGTCCTACTCGGCACAGCGCTGGGTTCAAACTAGGGAACTAATCATAATTGTGCAGTCCCTGAGCTACTGTGTTATGTGGCATGAACTGAAGACGTGTCCTGTTAGATCGGCGGCAAAGCATACAGTCACTGTTTCTGTTAATGCAGGTCGAAGATTCGCGTCCTCAATTATGCAGCTTTATTCGTGATATTTGTATAAAATGTTTTATGAATTAAATAAAACATTTTATTTTGACATTTGAATTTAATCAATGTTAATTTCGTTACTGTAACAATTATATTTGCCACATTCAAGGTTTGTTCTAGGTAATTTAAATGTATTACATTCAATAGACTGTGATACGCAGACGTCTGCGCAAAAGTAGCAGCCTCTAACAAGTTTGTTTATAAATGAATCATATTGAGTTTTACCATGGCTTATCGCACATACAAACACACAGGCACAAGGCAATCTCAATGTCCCGCATATTGAGGGCGGTAATAGATGCTGAGGATTCCTACACCCGATATTGATTTTGTTTTTGTTAAAGTTTTCATTTTAGAAGATATTATTTTCTTTCCTCATTTATTTATTAGAAGAAGGATTTAATTTATGTTTTTCTGTGTTTTGTGTGCATTAAAGCCATAAAACTCAAATATAAAATTAAATAATAACATATATTACAGGCGAAATCTTATTATAACATTCAGTTTTAAAAAATTAGAACGGGAATCGAACCCGTGAGGTTACGAACGCAGATGATGTATGTTAAACCTCTCGACCACGGAAATACACAAAGCAAGCTCTCTTTCATGTTGCTTGAGTGTGCACTGCGTTAACTAGCAAACAACCCAGCACATTACTGAAAAAGTGTTGATGTGAATACGGCTTCTGCGAGCGCTCACGAAGTTCCCCGATCGGTTGATAGAATCTGCAAATGACTCATTTTTATTGTCTAAGGGTGTGTCTGACTGTTGTGTAATCTTTTACATTCACTAATTGTTCGTCTCTCTTTGGTCCTTTTTTTTTAAGAACTTTATTCTCAAATATTCAAAAAAATTTTCCTCCCTTTAAGCAGGAGTCCATGTTTCGCAACCATATAATTGGGAGATTAAGAGTTTTAAATATTTTCAGCATTACTTATTTCAAAGAAGTTGGGATATCGAGAGTCCCTGAAATGATTAATTAATTTCTATGTGACCATATATTTAGTTCTATTGATGTTTTCTTCCAGCCTTAATTCCCTAGTGTTATTCAATAGAATGTGTGTGTTGGCCTTAGTACCTTCTCTATATCGCTAATAATAATACATCATAAGCATCTATTGATAGCTTATTTATACCATTGAGTTGTATGCCTTATTTATCCTGTAAAGAATTGTTGGTCCAGTACAAAATTGAATAATAGAGGAGACAATGCAACTTCTTGCTTGAATGGTATGTCAGCTTAAATGTTCGTGCTGTCTCGCATGTGGCCCTTATTTTGAGCTGATCACTCATTCGGTAATGTTCTCAAAGTCCTTTTGTACTCACGAAGTACGTGTATGATGTAGAGATATTCATATCCATGTAAAATCCGTGTGAAGTGAGGCATGTAAAAAAAGAATCCTACAAAACGACAGGTAAGAAAGGAAGAAAATTATTTACTCGTATTTTTCCCCCGTCATACCTTTATTGCTATTTCATTAAAATTCGTTATATTTAGGTTTCGATAACAGTAGGTACGTAACGAAAATGCATGAAACCATAAATAAATAGTAAATGATGAGACATTCAGATGGCGTTGGTAGCAACTTCTTGTTTCATCGCTAGATGGTCTGTATGTCTATGTGGCTACAATACCCAAGGGATATAATATATAACGTCCGTGTATCGACAGCCAGTAGTTCGCCAGAGATTCCAGCAACTCACTGCGGCAAAGAGAAGAGAAGTGTAACTAGGCAACATTCCCTTTGCTACGTGTTGCTGGAGATTGATTGATGACACACGCATACACTGACCAGAGGCGGCGCGTCCTATGTAGCCCGAGGATATGTTTATGGAGGGACTTAATGCCTATCACAGTTTTCCTGCCAACATTAGGCAGACTTCAGTCGCTGTGATGTCACAGCGAACAGCTTCACATTTCATATATCGTATTTCTTGATCATTTCGGTCTAATTTCGATAAAAAGATATTAAAATAAACGGAAATATTTGTTTTATTAATCTTCGTGATATAATTTTCCTCTTAATTGAGTAGGTTATTTTAATACCTATTCTAGCTATCAGGTCCTGGTTCAGTGCCCGGAAAAATATAAATCCGATTATTCTTCGAATGCATCCCACTGAGAATTTTTCCTAACAAGCAAACTACATTGCATGTAAAGTGTGCATTGCTTTGTTTATGTTTGTTTCTCTACGTTTACTAGCATCAACACTATTGCATAGTGTTTTAGTTACTTTATTGTACAATTGTAATTGTCTTCTGTATTGTCACCTAACTATACCTGGTCTCGTCTTGACGTTGCGTTCCTATTGCTCCCGTCCCTCGTCCATACAAGTGTTGTTTACTTCGTTTAAAGAGTCAGGTCTTCCTGCAATTGAAGGATTTGGTGTAGGATCCGATAGCCATGCTGATATCAAACTTAGAAGATTCCAATGGCTGTGCCATGTTCTATGAATGGATAATATAAGAATTCCCTTAAAACTCGTAGACAGATTCAGATAAGATAGTTTAATGATATCTAAGAATGTCAAATTCCCGTTTACCAAAGATGATTTACCACCTCAAGCCTAAAGGCAAAAGAGACCTCGGAAGACCCTTCAACCGATGGAAAGATCAGTTTTTGTAGTCGCAGAACGGGCATCATCACCCAATACTGCATTCGGAAGAAGAAGAAGAAGGCTGATCTGACAAAGCAGGCATAAAAAGAAAGAGACTGAAAGCTTTGGATCGGAGTGATTTGGCAGCTGTCATGAGAGAAGCTAAGGCTAAACTTAAAGGGCCTTAATGACAATGAAGATAATGATGGATCTAAGGTCGTCTTTTATAATACCCAATTTCTATTTGTAGTGATTCAATGGATGTTCTGAAGCCAAATGGCGACTTCTGTACATAGAGTAAAGGCATTTGAATATTTTGAGGCTCCATTTACAATTTCTGATTCAGTTTATGGATCAAGTTTCTTTACAGCATCAGGATTTCAACCTAACATTTAAAATAATGCAGACACACGAAAGGTCAGTTTTGGTGAAAGGCCGACAAGAGACATTTTGAAAATAAACTGCTCAGCTGTAAAATCCTCAATCTCGGTGCTAGAAGCGGTGGTGGTGTACATTTTTTAATCTCTAGATTGTGCACCAGATACCTGAATTAAATTCCAAACTATTTCAAAGTATTAATGTTGAGAAGACCTATGATAATGTTAATACTGATTCGTCCGACGGATAGAGATGTTAGGCATGACGGTTTTTGTTGGTACAATATAGGTCCTACATATAAACCTTTCTGTATTTAAAATTATACATTTTAAAGGCTCCATAATGAAATTATACAAGACAATGGCAGTGCCTATTATTACTTATGGATCCGAAACATGGACAGTGACAACACAACAATCTGCTAGAATACAAGCTGCTGAAATGAGATTCCTCAGACCAATAGCAGGATATCAAAGAACAGACAAAAAACATAACACAGAAATAAGACAACTAAAAGTAGAGGAATTAAACTCAACAATAGAGAAATGCAGAACAAACTGGAAAAAACACTCGACAAGGATGACTGAGAATAGAATACCAAAAGCAGCATACAACTATTCACCACGAGGATGAAGAAGTTTGAGAAGACCAAGGAAAATATGGAAAGAGCAGCAATTTGGAGCAGACTAGTAAATAAGCCTAAACTGTGAAGAAGAAGAAGAAGAAGACATTTTTCTACTGATTATATTGTCGCAGTCCCTTCGTGATCATAATTTGTTATAGCACCTGTATTCAGGACAAGGTATTTTTTATCTTCTTCTCCGATGCTTTCCATTTCAGAACATGCTTGGAAATCTTTATATCTTCCATTATTTGTAGCCTATATGTCAATATCATGGTAATTTTCTGTATGCTATATTGTCCAAAATCGAATCTCCCTTCTTCATTTGCAGCCTAAATTTCCGCACGCCTATCCTGCCTAAACTTGAATGTCTTGATGAATATCTAAAAAAATATCAAAAGCTTTGCTTTTTTTATAACGTAGCTTCCAAAAACAAAAGACCTAAGAGAGAAGTGGTAATAATAATCAATAATAACTATAGAATATTGATTGTAATTGGAATGCCATAAGCGAAAATACTAGTTAAAGTAATATAAAATATATCTGGAACAATAAATAGCGTATTTTGATATGTGAAGATGAAAATATTAAAATAAAGATTCCATTTTAAGAGACACTAAATAGAAAGTTGGGACAAAATTGGGTATTCTAGAGAAATAATATTGGCAGACGACTTCAATACTGGAACAATGCGACCGTCACGGTGGGTTGAAACTCAACTGGCACCTCCTGCCGATTGTCTAGTAATATGGGAGCCTTAACCTCCTAAGGCCTTTAGTGGGATTACTTATCTTGTTATATAAATTTAAAGTCTATTTTGAGAGTAGTTTAGCGAACTCTCAATTTCGGCAGGAGCCGCCCATGACACACACACGCAATGTATAACGTTAAACCACGGCTTACATTATAACTAAAGCACAAATTCTGCTCCCAGTCAGGAATGTAACTGCTATTCTATTGGTCGATAAATTACTTCTGTTCAAAACGAATTCTGTAAAGCGGCCAAACATTAAATTACAAATATCGGATTCTCTAAAGCAGAATTTCTCAAACTATGGATCCCGTCACACTTGGCGGGTAGGGGGAAAGAGAGTTCGACGAGTCGCCGAATCCCTCAAGGGGCCACTTTTTTTCTGCAAGATCGAATCGCAATAAATCTATTTCTGTTTTCGAATATTATTTTCAATTTTATTTACTTGTATTTCTAGTACTTGGAAGGTCGCGGGGTCGATATCCGGTGGAGACAGGATTTTTAAACTGGCCCAAAATTTCTTGCAGCACCATGAACCCTGGGCTCGTCTCAACCTCTAAACAAAATGAGTCCATAATATTGTTCTGGGGGTAAAATGCCGCCAATCTCGACTGATAACAGGCTGGAATATCGTGGCTATTGTTTAGAAATATGAGAGCCTAACCTCCTATTAGTCAAGTGTATGAATGAATAATGTCGAATGGGGAATGAAAGACGTGCATAGAAGCTTCTTGTAGAAAAAAACATTTCGTAAACCGAGAATGAGGTGGGAGAACAACATTAACTATGATTTGAGGAAGTAGGTTATACAGGGATTCATTGGAAAATTTTACCTCAGGATAGGATTATATGGATAGCCTTTGTCCGCTCGGCCATGAAACTACGGGTTCGATAGTGCCAGTGCCAGTTTTAACCCTTTATAGGTTACTGGTAAGTATAGTTACCACTTGGTATATCAGTTCATGTTGTATATAGAATCCTATTTATAGTGACCCTTATGTCTAGATTCTGTTTTTTGTTAATGCTCTCTGGTATGTATAATCAGTAAAGATAATTGATAAAATTTATGATTCACTATGATTACATGGTCCCAAGAAACTGGATTTTTCATATTTCCACTTAATTATATAATCCCTTTAGTATTGCCCCATAGAGGGTTAATTAAGGATTTATCCTACTTTAATTTTTACGCAAACATTCACTTAAACTTAGCAGCAATCCTACGCACCCATAGACAACCACAGGTAGATGGAAGGAGAGGACGCTGATGTACTGCAAACGTTGTGACGTATTAATAGCATTCGGTGGAAGGTCAGTTGTAAAAATGCAAAAAAAAATAGTAGTGAGTCTTGATGACATTATTGGAACTCGGTGTACAAGAGCGTAAAGTACTAAAATGAGGCACAGTACGAAATAAAGAACTATACGACTGGCAAATGCATTTGAGAATACGTAAAGAGATAGAGACAAAGTCATCTTTTATTTATTAATGTTTTGTGATGGAAGAGAAGCCCCAAGATTTGTATGCATGGAAGTGTTGCATAGCATTATCGTGTACTGGGGAATGAGACAACCCCACAAAGTTGGCGGAGCACGGAGGGATGGAAAGTTAGTTTGATGACACTTGGCAACTTGTGTTGACATCCAAGGTACCTTCCCTGTCAACACGCGGCTTCAGGACGTTACACTCTGACTCAAAACAAGTGTATTCTACCTTCTACCCCCCCCTCATTTCCAGACGGACAAACCGTTTTATAGTGTTCTGCCCTAGGACAGGTCCTTCACTACAATCATAGCATTTTCATGCTACGCTTTGCAGCTTTACCAGGGAATTATAGGTGTGGTAGCTTCCCATTGTTTTCCACACCGTGGGATGATGATGATAATGGCCATATGATATTCGGGGACAGTTTGGGAATCATAGATTCCTGACATTTGTGTTACAGATGAGGAAAAAAACAGGAAAAAAACTCATCCAGGAAGCTTTTCTCGACCGAGAATCGAACCCGGGCCTCTGAGGTGACAAGGCAGCACGCTACCTCGAGACCACTGCGTAATTATTTTTTAATTCGAGAAGGGAAAAAAACATGGATTCCATATACTGAAAGAGCATTATTAAGCCTGAAATAAGAGACATCAAGCAAAATTAATTTCGCATCACAAACAAGGTTATGAATTTCAATCATTCACGTGATTGTACTAAGATTTATGGTGAGTAACGTTGGCCGCGGTGGATTAATAGTTATGTTTCTTGCCTGTGTTCCCGAGGGTCACAGTTCCAAACCCGGTCGGGGCCGATGGATTTTTTAGCACGGAAATACCAAGGATCAAGTCCCCTGGGACGGACTTCAGTCCATGGGTCCCGAGTCTGAAGATTTTCTGACTCGTAAAAGTAGTTAAACCTGAATAAAGAGGCTTCTAAGCAAAATGTACCGACCTCTTCCATACTAATAATACCATAGTTGCTACTAGATGTCTCACTGGGGCGTTATGTTCACCGCATACTATTTATGACATAGTTAGGGAAATAAGCGTAACTATATTAAATTGGTCTAGTAACACCTAAAAAATGAGAGGTTACGGTCTAACACTGGGCTGGTAGCCAGTGTAAATTGTAGAAAAAATCACAAGACAGAAAAAGAGAGGAATCTGAATAAATTTGCCAGCCATATCACTCCGATATTTTAATTGAGATCCTAATGAACATAGTCGTTAAAGAGATTATTTAAGTTATATATTAGCAATAAAAATGTCCCGCGCCGTAGCCGATTGCTTTATGGAATCGTACCATAGTGCAGAGCTACGATATATGCGCCGGTTAGAGTCCTCCATGAGGGAACTCTCATGAAATTTCGGCCAGTAGAAGACGGGTGTCCACCCAGTATCGTGAAGAATTTGGGTAGCTGCGATATGTAGCGGGACCATGTTGAGAAAACTGTCTATAACTGCTGGAGACCCGACTTGCTGACCAGATGTCACCTCTATATTGGCTGGATTGACCACTTCTGTTAATGATACATATGGATTTTAAGCCATCAGGCCGTTTGTAAGCCAAGAGCTGTCGCGCCATGGAGTTAATATATAGAGTAACAATTAGGGGCTTTTGGAGCGAATGTGTAATGAAAATGTATTATACGACTAACCACAAATTACAAACTATTGATTTTATTCCTTTATTTATTCGACTACATCTCGTGCGGTAAACTTTCTTTTTATTGAGACATTTACTGACATCATTCGCTAATACGTCCTATACAGTAAGTTTTTTTTTACCTCAAGAAGTATGTAAAGGTAAATACGTTTCGTCAGAGGCGTTTGGTTACTATATGTTGCTTACGATATACAAAAGATAGACTGAGGCAACATGACCGCAGGCAACAAAACCGAGATATTGCTTATTGATGACTATTTAACTCATGTCGCAAATGGTAGTCAATGACCAATCATATTTCAATGAATTCTGTTTTACACCAATGACAGTCGTGTTTCACCTCGCTCTTTATCGATTTCTCTTTATCAGCTCCTGCTTTTGTGATAAAGAAAGCTCCTCCTTTTTTAATATTCTGAACAGGTTAGACCATTATTTTTCTCCAACAAATACATTGAATATAGCAAATAATGAATCGATTCAGTGATTTTACTAAGTTGTTTATTCAAAATATAAATGATTAACCTATAATTTTGATTATAATAGTTTGATGTGTTTCATTATTTCTCCACTAGAGTGTATTCTTACAATATTGCGATCCTATTTGCATTAAATAATATGATCGAGTTCCAGTGAATATACATAACCTCACATTTCTAATTTGTTTTTAAACATCGCCGTTTACATTAACTACCGTATATAAATATTTTAAAACACCGGTAACTATATTCAAATAATTATTTTTTAGTATAGAGCTTAATTTTATTCGTTAAATAGTCCTAACAAATGCCACTCTTGATTTCCAAATTCTCTAGATAAATTCACTCCTCACTTCGTGGCATTACCAGGCATGGCATGATGCTTTTAGCTCAAATTGAAACTTTTACAATGTGCTACAGTGCCTACTAACATTTCCATAAGTTGGCAATTCTCTTTATAACTACAATACAGAACTACTATATCTTTGTATGATTGATACTGTTCATATCAGGTCTTTTATATTTCTTTATCTCCAATTCTAATTAGGTTTTTCGCTATTTTTGCACTTTGATCCGACCAAAAACTGTGCAACTCCACGCCGCGATAGGCCTAGAAGGACCTTGGCCTACCAAGCAGGATGTTGACTTCACATCCACATGTGTTAATCACAAAGCTAGACGATCATTGAGCTAGTGTAGGGGTGACATGTGGTCAGAATGTTGGGTCTCCAGCGTTTATAGCTGGTTTTCTCAACGTAACAACTTATAGTAGCTACCCAAATTCCTCAGGATTCTCGGTGGGAACCAGTCCCATACTGTCGAAATTCCATGAGAAAATTTCTTCCCCATAGAGACTCAAGCCAGCGCAAGAACTGTCGTTCTGCGGCAAGGTATCTTGCCTCAACCACTCGGTTACCACGCGGGACTCAAAAACTATATACGACCTATTTATTAATTTGTAATTTACTTATCAGCGTATAGAAATATTATGTGTTACTAATTTAGGCTTATCTATAGATAATTCATAATTGTTAATGTAAGTAGGGTTATAGCTGAACTCTGAAGACTTACCATCTAAAGTAAAGTAAAGTATTCCCACTACAGGCCTCAGGAGGCCCTTGGGGTAGTAGGAGGTTAAGGCTCACACTATTTCTAGACAATCGGCACTTGATATCAGCCGAGTTGTCAGCCCTGCGTGACGGCCGCCTTTACCCCAGAACAAGCGTCTGGTACTCAGTTCCGTTAGAGGCTTAGTCGACCCCAGGGCCATAGTGCCGCCAGAAGGTTTGGGTCAGTTTAAAAATCCTGAACGCACCGGGACTTGAACCCTCGACCTTCCGGCTTGTAGCACAGTGCCTTAACCACTACGCTACGGCGTGCCCCACTTACCATCTACATCAGTAAAATAAACCATTATTATTATTACCATGATTATTATTATCATTATTATCATCATCTTCATTATTATTATTATTATTATTATTATTATTATTATTATTATTATTATTATTATTATTATTATTATTATTATTATTATTATTATTATTATTATTATTGTAAGCGAAATTCAAGACAAATCATTGGTGCCGGAAAAATGTATCATATTGTTAAAATCGGAAATATATTATTATTATTATTAATTATCATCATCATCATAATTAAAGAATTGGATGAGAAAATGTTCAAGCATGGGAATTCCTATTTCAAACAACAAAACTTTATACAACTTACATTTTGCAGATGATCAATTGTTAATGCGTAAGATTATGAAGATTTAGAATATATGACTAGAAAATTAATAGAAGAATATGAAAAATGGGGATTAAATTTGAACATGAAAAAAAACCAAATATTTATCAATTGGTGCACCAGAACAAAATTTAATTTTGGAGTCTGGAGAAACAAGAAAATCTTGTAGTGAGATCACATATTTAGGAATTAAAATAAATAAAAATGGTAGTTATGAAGAGGAAATAAAAATAATAAAGGAAAGTTTGCAATTGCTTGCCTCAATGGAACATTGTGGGATAAAAATATATGTAATAAAAATAAAATGAGTATATATCATACAAGTGTTGAAAGCATCATTACTTATGGAGCATAACTTTGGCCATTAACAACAAAAACAAATAAGTATATTTTGGCAACGGAAATGGATTTTATACGAAGGGCAGCAAGAATTTCAAGAAGAGAAAAAATTAGGAACTCAGTTATAAGGGAGAAAATGAAGATTTAAGACACTATTTTAGATTATATTAAAACACGGCAATTAAGATGGTACGCACATGTCCAGCGAATGGAAGAGGATCGGCTACCAAAATCTGTTTTGGAATGGAAACCTGAGGGAAGACGAGGCAGAGGAAGACCTAAAACCTCCTGGAGTCAGGGAATATATTTATACATGAAGGAGAAACATCTACAATCATGATATTGAATGGACCGACAAAATTGGCTATTGGGAATCGGACGATGTCAAAGACATTAATCGACTGATGATATATCAATCAATCTATATATATATATATATGACACCGCTGTGGTCTCGAGGTATCATGCTGCCTTGTCACACAGCGGGCCCGGGTTCGATTCCTGGTCGGGACAGGCTCCTGGGTGAGGTTTTTCGGGTTTTTCCTCACCTGTCAGGAAGCTGAGGGCCCAACGGTCCCCGAAAATCATCCGGCCATCATCATCATCCTTATCATTATCATCACCATCCTTCACCGGTGTGGAAAGCAACGGGAAGCTATCAACCTATAATTCCTAGTAAAGCTGCAAAGCGTAGCATGAAAATGCTACGATTGCAGTGAAAGACCTGCCCTCGGGCAGAATTACTATGTAGGGATGTATATATTTCTGTAAACTAGCAAAATGTGGTCGTAAATTCGACTTCCTCAGGAATTCGATTAATTTAAGCAGTTCCTGCTTAAATAACTTGTTAAATAATACAGTAAGTAGTAATTTTCTCTATAATATTCCATTAAACTAACTATGGGAATAGAAGTGAAACGAAGGGATATAAAAATATTTTAGAATATAAAAACCGTGTTCAGGTATCGTCTTCCGCAACTTCAACTATTTACAGCTAGTTCCGGATGTGTTGAAAATATTTTTAAAAATGCGTACAGACAACCCCTTTAATCTTGAGTTTTGTGCGTTCTTTTTACATTTGTTAATGATAAGCCCTCTAGGGACAATATGTGGATGTTATTAGATTACAATTCCCGAGCTTTTCAACGCTCTTTGATACGTTACACATAAAAAAGCCTTCTACACCAATATCAAAACGAGAATTGCAATATTACAAAATTAATCTATCCCCATTCCATCCTCATGTTAACTAAAGTGTGCCACGAAAAAAAAAACAGTAAATTTCGAACGTAAAGGTACCTCTTTGTAGAACTTTAAGGGAAGAGAATGCTTTTAAATGAATATTTTTCCTATTTGGTTCTAGTTTTCTGCACACGTTTGGTTAAGTAGGTATACTCACTAATATAAAGAGACAACAATTGGAAGAATGACTAAAAAAATTATTCCATTATAGGACTATTTTGAGTACCGAAGTTGTCCTCTTTTGCACTCTGCGCCATTCAAAAAAAGAATATTCTGCGCTCTATTTACGAAAATATATTTTATTAAATGTAACTTTCGAAGACAATAATATATTACAACTTAATTTCCATGTAGACAAACTTGACTCGTATACAGAACAAACGACAAACAGAAACAGAAGCAGAAAATTTCAGATTACAACTCTGGATTTTCCTTAAAAAAAAAAAAAGGGCAGAATATTAGAGTTAATTGCGATTGCTACATTCTAATATAATATTCTTCTCCTGTTGAGTGGAAGAGACGAATACATTAACTTTACTCCCCAGGCAAATAAATAAATAAATTAATTAATTAATTAAGTACCGGTAATTAAATTTTAAAAAGTTAGGCGATATCGAGGAGATACTAAAGACCAACACGCACACACTATTAAGTAACGCTAAGAAATCGGGACTCAAATTAATATGAATAAAACTAAATATATGACCATATATGTCACATAGAAATACATTATATACCGGTAATGGAATAGGACAGGTAATGACAAATGAGGGAAATTTTGAGGAAGTGGCTGAATTCAAATATCTAGGAACAATAATCACAAATAGGAATGAGATGCACAAATAAATTAAACATAGGCTCAATTCTTGAAATGCGTGCTATTATGCATTACAGGGACTCTTGACGTCCCAACTCCTTTCAAAAACCGTTAAGCTGAAAATATATACAACCATTATTCAACCAGTTATATTGTATGGATGCGAAACATGGACTTTAATTTAAGGGAGGAAAGGAGATTACGAGTATCTGAGAATAAAGTTCGTAGGTAAGTGTTTGGACCAAAGGGAGATGAACAGACAGGTGAACAGAGAAGACTACATAACTGTGAACTACATGGTTTTTATAGGAGGCCAGATATAATAAGAACAGTTAAGTCTCATAGATTGAGATGGGCAGAACATGTGGCAGGAATGGGGAATGAAATACGTGATTGGAAGCCTTTTGTAGGAAAACCAGAGGGAAAACGCCCAGTTGGTAGACCAAGAATGAGGTGGGAGATTAACATTATACAGGGAACGATTGAAAAACATTAGTGCAGGATAGGAATGTATGGAGAGCTTATCTCCCCGCGGACATGAACGTATGGGTTCGATAGTGCCAGTGAATTATTTAAGTTTTGTCACTAAGCAGTAATTTTCTATGTGGAACGTGTCGCGTTAAAACAGGTATTCTGGTTTTGAATGCATCTGTGTGAGAATAAACTGACGGCTACAGATATTCAATTATTTTGTTTGTATGAATTACATATGCAATAGTTTTCACGTCATTTTTTTATTATAGATCATTTATACAAAGTAAATTTCTACTTTATAAATGAGTATATTTCAAGTTTTTTGGTCATTTTTAAAATTTTGGATCACGCTGATTATTTATTCCCGTCATTTTGTTAATTATTTTAAAATAATTTCAGGTAATCAAAAACCAGGATCAGTTCATTACTAATGCTGTACATAGTTATTGAGTATTGCTACAATATGTAGATATGTAATGAGCAGGGAGGGGATTTTTACGTTCTAAAAGTTAAAATTCCGACATAATATAGAGATAAAATTAATTTAATAAATCTTTATATCCAATCAACTTTTTTTATAATATCTTACAAAAACTATTCTCAATGATGTTTTTATGGGAGCTAGCAATATTAAAGTTGTACAGTGTGCTCTCAAATTCCCCTTATAAAATTCTAGGCCTTGTAAAGGGAACTGAGTTGATAATATTTAGAATTGGAAACCATGTCCGGAAACTTACCGTTTCCGTGCTACAGCCGTTTGAAAATAAGCATTGCCTGAACGTACATCACGTGTCTCAACAAGTAATAGCTTGGCGATTCGTCTGCCTGCAGAGTTACATGATGAGGGACTCTTACGTCGGATCACGTGATATCAATTGACGTTTATCCAACCTCTCGGAGCTGGTTCGAGCCTCATTCACGTGTCTTTCAATGTTGGAGCAACATGGTTGAGTACACTTTTGCTGAATACACCGACATGATAATTCTGTATGGCTCAGCTCGAGGTAATGGAAAAGCTGTTCGTCGCCTTTATCAAGATCGTTTTCCCACAACGTCCGACTCCATCGCATACCCTTTTCGCCATAATTACGCAATGGCTTCGAGAAAGGGGTACCTTCACAGCCATCAAGAATGACTGTGGGGTGTTCCAAGGAGACATTCCCGAATTTGAAGACGCCGTACTGCATCAAGTTGAAGGGAATCCGTCAGCGAGTACACGAGCAATTGCGCGTGTAATGGATGATGCTCCTAGTACCGTCTGGAATGTTATACATGAATACAATTACATGCATACCACCTCCAAAGGGTACATTCACTACAGCCAGCCGATTTTGGCTCCACGCGTTGAGTTCTGTACGTGGTTTCTGCACCGCTGCATCGACGAGCCCATATTTCCACGGCGCATTCTCTTCACAGATGAATGTACATTTACTAGGGATTATGTACTCAATTCACGAAACGGTCATGTCTGGACAGACGAAAACCCTCATGCCCCGCATGTCCAGGGATTCCAACACACATTTTAAATTAATGTGTGGGCAGATATTCTGAACGGTCAAGTGATTGCACCATACACTCTCTCATTCAGGCTAACAGATCCCATCTACTTGATCTTCCTAGAACAAGTATTGGGTTTTTTGTTGGATATTGTATCATTGATTGTCCGTCAAGACATGTGGTTTCAGCTCTCACTTTGCACTTCATGTTCGGGAACATCTGGACCGACGATTCGAACACAGATGGATAGGTCGAGGTTGTCCAATTGTATGGCCTCCACGATCTCTGGATTTTGACTCCACTGGACGTTTTACTCTGGGGTTGTATGAAGAATTTGGTTTATAACACTCTTGTAGAGACAGAAGATCTGGTGGCACGAGTTGTGGTCGCTGCAGGAGAGATTGCAGATACACCAGGTGTGACAGAGCGCATTTTCCAAAACATGATTCGTAGGTACAATGTGTGCAACGAAGTTGCTGGTCGCCACGTCGAACCGCACTTGTACTGGATCTGAATGTTAACCAGCATTTCAAAAGGAAAAAAACGGTTTAAGTTTAACTGTAAACAGAAGTGTTTGTGAAAAATAATTCAATTTCCATTTTGTTTCTTTGGTTATTAATGAGTTGAATTATAAAGCAATTGATGTACTGTGTCACGCCTCATAATAAATTACTTGTAAAAGTGGTCGCGTTAAAAACATTCAAATGGCTGTAGCACGGAAACGGTAAGTTTCCGGACACGGTTTCCAATTCTAAATATTATCAACTCAGTCCCCTTTACAAGTCCTAGAAGTTTGTAAGGGGAATTTTTGAGCACCTGTATTACACATCTTAATTTTAAATTAAAAATAAATAACGTTCTATTTAAATAATTTATTTTTAAATTTAAAAGTAAGATGTGTAATCTAAATCAAATATTGCTAAAACCCACACACAATGTATTGAGAATGTTTTTTGTAAGTTATACTCGTGTTATAAAAAATCAGTTGATTACATACAAAGACTTATTACATTATTTTATGACTATACTATGTTGCAATATTAACTTTTAGTACCTTAATAAGATACACAGAGAAAAATATTGATTCTTCCGTAAAACACAAGTAAGACTACAGTTTACACTATATATGCAGAGTGTTAAATATTACAATCACAACGTTTCAGGGATGATAGAGGAGGTAACAACAACACTTGTTTTATCTGACAAAACTTTGACATATGCGCCGTTTATTGCGTACGTAAGTACTAATTGAAAAAAATATACTTTTTTCGTATTAAGGAACAAGACCAATTGTCGTTTTTGAGTTGGTGTTCAAACTGTTGTCCAATGAAGACGTTGCACTAGTGGTATCTTCGCACTATGGACTGTCTGCAACGCTCATAAAGGCCAACATCGTCTCGGATAACATGTGCAACCTCAACAATGCGAGCAACTAACTCTTCTGCCGTATCGATAGGCGTCTCATACACAAAACGTTGATTTCTCACCCCAAAAAGAAATCCTAGGGAGTTAGGTCCGGTGATCGAGGTGATCAGGTACCGCCCCACCCCTGCCAATCCAACGATTGGGGAATGTAGCATGCAGATTGTTCCTGATATGACGATCAAAGTGTGGAGGAGCACCGCCATGCTGAAACCATATTCGTTATCTGATGTTCAATGGAATATTTTCTAAGAGTGTGATAGGATGTCTCGTACAAAACCCAAATAATTACCACCACGGAGAGTGTTAGACAACATATAAGGTCCTACCAAATGGTTGCGCTCAATTCCAGTCCAGACATTTACGCTGATTCGGTGTTGATACTGACCCATGAACTGTGCATGCGGATTTTCAAAGACCTAAACATGATTGTTATGGGTGTGAAAATCCCTTCCCTTGTAAAAGATACATCTGTGTACAAAACAATGGTTGGGAAGTCAGGGGTTGCAAACCATTTGCTGCAGAAACCATTGACAAAAGTGCACACGCCGAGGAACGTCATCCGCTGTCAAGTGCTGCACCCTCTGCAAATGGTATGGGTGCAGCCCCATTTGATGCAGGACACTCCACACACATTGGCGTGACTAATGCTGAGTGTCCTACCTACAGATCGTGTACTGGTGCTAGGAGTTTCTTCAAACAATTGCAACGCGCGGCCATCAAACGTAACACGTCGCACTCTGCGAGGCCTCCCAGCTCCTCGTCTAGTTGGTCCCACGTGTCCAGTTTCACGCATACGGGCATCAATTCGTTGAAACAGAACATGAGATGGTAACCTGCTCATCGGAAACCATTCTGAGTAAAGGCGCCGTGCTGCACGGTGGCTATTTCCACCTGTCTCCCCATACAGAAGATTCATGTCAGCTCACTTAGAGTGTATTCAGCCATCTGTGATGTATCAGTAGTGTACAGTGCACTACAACAAATGGAAACCGCTATGTAGTACAAACGTAAACACGTCTCAACATTGCAGGTATGCTGAGGCACGATAATGGATAGAAAACGCAAACGCACTTACTGTAATTATCGTAGCAAGTCTTCGTTGACACCGTGATGACCCTTTCAACTTATTGTATACACAGCAGCAGAACAGAACTAATCGGTAAGTGTTGTGACGGAAGTCAAGCCATCTACCTTAAGACCATCTAGTGGCAAAATGGTGCATATGTCAAAGTTTTGTCAGATAAAAAATGTGTTTGTTTTTACTTCCTCTATCATCTCCGAAACGTTGTAAACGTAACAGTTTAACACCCTATGTATATATATATATATATATATATATATATATATATATATATGAAGACGCCCCATATATCGACCATTTTTCCAATGTGGCTTAGAACCTGCTGAAATATTTCAGAACACTATATACAGCACATGTATCTGTTGTGTTATTAGTTGTCGTAGTGAGTACAACGGTTATAAGTATATGAATGAGTGCTATGTTGAAGCTGTTTCTTTAGGATAGAACCACTTTAATGGGTTTTTTGCACTCTTTACGTACCAGATATCATCCCGGCTATGTTGAAGCTTCAACATATCCCCGGGACAATGTCTAGTACGTAAAAGTCCAACAAATTCATTAAAATGGTTATTTCCTAAATAAACAACTTCAACATAGTCAGCCTACATATGCCTTAAACTATGGCAATCACTATAGTAATTTGTGACACCTGAATAACCTACAAACATACTGGATAAATATTCACATTTTCTATATTATCAAATAAATTAGTTTTATGTTATAGTAATACAAATTTACGTAATGATTTTATTTTGAAATAATATGCAACGATTAGTACAAACATCGGAGAGCATTACCGTATAAAATGTAATGTGACTATTTAACTCAGGCCCCAAATGGAAGTCTACGACCAATCATGCTTCAATGATTTTTTATTTACAACCAATAACAGTCGTGTTTCGCCTAGAATTTACCAACTAAAGTTTATCATAATAAAGAAAGCACCTCCTTTTTAACATTCTGAATAGGTCATAGCATTATTTTGCAGTGACTGACTCTGTAAGAAATACGGCTAACAGATTGTATATATAGTGCATGAATGTCAACACATAGCGCTTGCGGGAGTTAATATAAAAACATTTGTAGGAATTGATTATACCACCAAAACAAATACTATTTCCACTTTTTTAATGTATTTTTTCTCCAAGTAATAACATTCCAGAAAAATATAATTGACATATTTACAACATAGGACATCAGAAATGAATTAATACACAGTTTGATGTGTTTCATTTTTTCTCCACTAGAGTGCATTCTTACAATATTGCGTTCCTTTGGCAATAAATAATATTATCTGGTTTCAATGATGAACAAAAAATCAAATGAAGCGTACCAATCGTTTCTCATTTGTTTTCAAACATCGCCGTTTACATTAAATATATAAATATTTTAAAACAAACATAGTTAAATAATGATTTGTGAGTAAACAGCTTAATTTTATTCGTTAACTAGTCCTAACAAATGTCACTCTTGATTTCCAAATTCTCTAGATAAATTCACGACTCACTTCGTGAGTAGTGAATTTATGGATAATTTGGAAATCACTCGAAGTGTTACTTATGATAATTGAATTTGTATGAATAAGGAAGAAGTCATATTAGAGAGTAGTATTGTCCTTAATATCACTCATTACGTTGTTCCCGGTATCGATGTATCCTACTAATTATTTTCAAACGATATACGTGGTGAATCATGGTTACGAAGTAACGGGAAATGTAAGTGGGTACACGAAGAACGTGACAAAATAAAAGGAGAAAGTATACCTCTGCTTAATATTTTCGCGACATTTCAATTAAGTTTTTAAATTCTATTCAAGTAGGGCTACCTCAAGTTTCAGCTCAACTTAGTTTGTTAATATAAGAAAAATACACTGCAATATGTATTTCTACTTCTGATTGCTCTTACATCTGCAGATTATTCTTAGACAAATGTTTTTGTAAAATGGACGATATTAGGAACACTTTGTTTAAAAGAGAAACCTCTAACCCATAAGCTAACTAACTAACTTATTCACTGGTACTATTGAACCCGTAGGTTCATGGCCGCTTGGGCATACGTTCTTCATACATCTCTAAACTGATGTAAGTTTTCGAATCATTCCCAGTATAAATCTACTTCCCTCAAATCATGGTTAATGTTATACTCCCACCTCATTCTTGGTCTTCCAACTGGGCGTTTTCCTCTGGTTTTCCTGCAAGAATCTTCCATGCAGATCTTTCATTCCCCATTCGTACCACATGTCCAGCCCATCACAGTCTACGAGACTTAACTGTTCTTGTTATATCTGCTCCTATAAAGACCATGTTGTTCACAGTTTTGTAGTCTTCTCCATTCACCTGTCTGTTCATCTCTCTTTGGTCCAAAATAACTAACCCATTCTAAATACAATTTTAGTATTCTATTACGATAATAATAGGCAACTTTTACCTATGAAATAAGTTAATTAGAATGTACCATTCCATATTATGACCATTTTATATTTTATATGACTATAGTGGATCTCCAAGTTACAATTTACCTTAAGTGGGTGATATCAAATAGTAACATGTACCTTATTTTACTTTCTGAATATTTTCATTATTGAGTCGTCTTCTTTAGAGATTTAATTCTTCAATTATTTGGACACGCTATAGATACGTCTTTCACTGTTCACAGCTGTAAAGTTAAAAAATATATGCATAGCTTTAATTATTTATAAACTTGCAGTTTTTATAACAGCGAATAGCATCACAAAAGAATATTTTTGTCGCTTCCCTCGTGACGTAGCTTTTGTTATAAAAAGTTAATTCGTTAATTCATTGTTCCATTGTTGTGAATGATATGTGAGCGCAGACTCCGGGATGTCACGTGGCACCTGCTACATTCTGTATTATACTGTATGAGTGTGTTCACATTAAACAGCGGCCTGACAAGATTTACTTTTTATGCGCAAACGTATTGCTTAATACAGTGTCGCTAAAACTGCATTTACTCCTATATTACATTGTGTTGACTTATGATATTTTTCGTCCCAAACACTTTTACCAGCTGAATTTAGATCTTCAAATTTACACCACTGCTGTGATATCGTCAGTGCCTCAGAAGCAGCTGGCCCGGATTCGATCCCTGATTGGAACAAGTTTCCTATAGCTTGGTAACTACAAAATAAAGTGCTAATACATTATCTTCAATAACTCAGACCGGTGTTTTTTTTTCTTTCTGTTCCTCATTTTAGATAAGTCAGCTTGAATGTCCGTATCGTTTGAACTGAAGCTAGTATCACCAACGAAACAGCGCAACGTAATAACCAATAGCGTTATTGCTAATTTAATTGAACTTCTATCAAAGTTACATGGAGAATACAAATGAATAATGGGCTTGATTTAGTTGTTAAAAGATTTGACAGAGATTTATGTATAGAAGATAAATTATTGAGTTTGGACGTATAACCAAGATGGAGAAGAATAGAACAACAATGAGAATAATAGTAAGAAAATCATTATGAGGAAGATATGGGAAGACCACGCAAGAGGTAGATGGACAACATGGAAGAAGACATGAAAATGTTGTATGTAAGAGGCTGGAGACGAAAGATTGAAGTCAGAACAGAATTGAAAAACATAGTTGAGAACACAAAGTATCACTCTAGTCCCAGTGAATTTACGAAAGAATGAATGAATAAATGAATGAATGTGAGTAGGTCTTGGTAGACTAGTTACTATGCTACCGAGATTCTCGATTTCAAATCTCGAGAATTTCGTTGAATGTTTATGTAACATAATACTAAGCATGGTTTCCTTCGGAACTGAAATAAAGCATTGGGAACAGTATCACAAACTTACGGCAGGTAAGAGAACTCCAAATCTCAGATAAGAGTTCTCCCAACAATATGACGGGCCCCTTTCTCATCGAAATTTTAAAAACGAAACTATTCGCTTGAGTAATGAAGAGTAACGGTATCCTTAGATATGAGGTAATGAGCAAAATGTGTCGATCCTATTACGTCCAGATTTGAATTATGACACTAATATCATAGTTGTGAAAGACCGTTTTTAAATAAGATCTTTCAGTAGAAAACTTGCTGAACATTTGATATTCAGTTTTTATTTGTATTGTTAATGACCTGATTTGTCGAAAGTGTCGTTAAACAAGAGTTCTATGAGCTAAATTAGTCGATTCTATTACGCCCAATTACCTTATTTGTTCTAGAGCGTCATTAAATAAGATATGAGAAGAATGTGTGGGTCAGATTTGAATTGTGAAGATAACGGTCTAAGTCATTATAAGGTTTCGTTACATAAGAGATATCTGAGCAAGTTCAAAACCGGCGGTGTTGAAAATTTTAATTATTAAATTAATTTAATAGGAAAATGTAGTACTATTGGGCGATAGCGAAGAGATACTAAAGGCCAACACGCACTCACTATTGAGTAATATAAAGAAGTTGGGACTGGAAGTAAACATCAATAAAACTAAATATCTGATCACACGTAGAAATACATTATATAATGCAAATGGTCACCTAATGACAAATGAGGGAAATTTTGAGAAAGTGACTGAATTCAAATACCCAGAAAAAATAATCACAAAAAGGAATGAGATGCACAACGAAATTAAACATACGATCAATTCTGGAAATGCGTGCTATTATGCATTACAGAGACTCTTGACTTCCCAACTCTTTTCAAAAATCATTAAACTGAGAATATATAAAACTATTATTCTATCAGTTATATTATATGGATGCGAAACATGGACTCTTACTTTAAGGGAGGAAAGGAGATTACGAGTATTTGAGAATAAAGTTCTTAGAAAAGTTTTTGGGCCGAAGAGAGATGAACAGACAGGTGAACGGAGAAGATTACATATAACAGTGAACTATATGGTCTTTATAGGAGGTCAGATATAATAAGAACAGTTAAGTCTCGCAGACTGCGATGAGCAGGACATGTGGCACGAATGGGGGATGAAAGAGGTGCACGAAAGCTTCTTGTAGAAAAACGAGAGGGAAAATGCCCAGTTGGTAGAACAAGAATGAGGTGGGAGAATAATATTATCGGTGATTTGAGGGAAGTAGATTATACAGGGAATGATTGGAAAACATTAGCTTTAGGATAGAGATGTATGGAGAGCTTATGTCCGCGCGGCCATGAACCTACGGGTCCGATAGAGCCAGTGAGTTAGAGTTACAACATTTTCAATATCGGGGCCAGGAGAGGTGGTGGTGTACAATCTTTAATCGCTAGATTTTGCACCAGATCCCTGCATTGAATTGCAAACCTCTCCGCAGTGCATATGTTGAGAAAGGTATGTGGTACTGTTGACAGCGATTCGTACATCGGATTGCGGACATTAAGTCTGGAGGGGCCTCCTTGGTGCTTTTCGGTAAGAGTATGCAATATGCCGGCAGCAGGTTTCACCTTCTCCTTTCTCTACGTCATCATTATCATCATCATCCCTCATTCAAAACATTTTTCTGTACACGAACACATAATCATGCCCTCAACACTCCTCTCTCTACTCAGTACAATAATAGCCTAAATCATATGTCGAAGTGGTGCGTACAATATACCACAATATAGTCAACAACTAGGATCATTAGAGTCATATAGTAAACGTAGAACCTGAAGCACATAAACTACGTATATTGGGCGGTATTAGAACACGTACAATAGCGTCAAAATACAACCTGCCACACACCCCAGCCTACGAAGCACACATAAAAAGAGAGATCAGAAAAATCAGAGGATATAGACCGCGGATTCTTCCTGACCCCAGCAATGAATACTGAAGAATGGAAGGAACCGAACTTCTACCTGAGATACGTGTTCACGAGGACCGTCACACATGGATTCCACTACAGAATACGTACCCAAAAAGGGTTACACCTTGCATCGAACCAGTGCCTCTGCAATTTATGTGACCAAAAAATGTGAACAATACCACCTAATTGACTGTATAGCAAGAAGAAAGCCTCTAAAGCTCTACGCAGATGATAATAACTTTCAATAATTGTATCCTAATGTACACAGTGTGTTTAATAAATCTTTAAAAAATTAGAACACATACACATTTGACGGATCTTTTATAATAATAACTACTCTAGTGACCCACGTTGTTAAAGATGTCGTGAAATAAGAATTCTTTCACATCCAGATTTGAATTATGACTCTATTGACTCGAATTGTGAAGATCATCGTGAAGTAAGAAATATTTGTGAACAAAATGTGTCAACTAATTCACATTCGAATTTGAATTGCGGTTCTAATGATCCTAGTTTTCGAGGGGTAGGAATAAAAATAACATGTCATCTTCCTATACTTTCCCAATTCCTAATGCAAATAATGAAAACTGTAGTTCAGAAATATTCCAATTCAAATTATACATCGTGAAGTAGGATATCCATCCATAGTGATTCTGCCCGAAGGTAGCATTTTCATGCTATGCTTGCAGCTTTACTAGGGAATTGTAGGTGTGGTAGCTTCCCGTTGTTTTCCACACCGATGAAGGATGATGATGATAATGGCCATATGATTTCGGAGACCGTTTGAGCCTTAAAGTTTTCCTGACATTTGTCTTACAGGTGAGGAAAAAACCCGATAAAAACCTCACCCAGAAAAACTGCCCCGACCGGGGATCGAACCCGGGCCCGCTGCGTGACAAGGCAGCATGCTACCTCGAGACCACAGCGGTGGACAAGTAGGATACATTTGAGCAAAATGTGTCGGCTCAGTCAGATTCAGATTTGAATTGCGACTCTAATGATTCGAGTTGTTTAAGTGTAGGAATAGGCTAAAATAAAATTCCTAAACAATCTCAAACAGCAATGTAATTAATGAAAATTGCAATTCCGATACGAGTATATCGCAAATCAAATTCGATATCGTGTATAATATATAAATAGAATAAATATCTTCTACTCGTGTCCAACTCAGGGTCGGGTTGAGGGATGAGATGAAGTTCCTTATATAGAGGTCTGTGAATGACAAGGGTGCCAGCCAACCACGCCTGACGCACCATCACGGGGGCAGATGAACTAAATGAAACGAAATAAATGAGATGAGTATGGAGAAATGGTGGAATGAAATTTTGGCAGAGGAAAACGGGAGAAAACCCCGAGGAAAACCTACCCAAGCTCCGTTTCGTCCACCACGAAACCTACATGGAGTGACCGAGATTCGAGCGTCCAACTGTTTGCGCCACGGTGAAGTAAGACATATTTGAGGAAAATGAGTCGACTCATTCACATTCAGAATTTAATTGGAGTCTAATGACCCTAGTTGTTGAAGATCATCGTGAAATAAATCTTTGTGCATTTTGTACCTCCATCTTATAAATTAAGACTCTTATTACACTGGTCAACATGAGTTTTGTCTCATGAGCACCAATAGTTGTACTTAATGCAGTTTTTATCGTGTTTTCAAATATGTATTCGGAATTTCTCCATCACCCACAGTTTTTTATTTCAATTTCAATTAATGGATTTAAATAATTATTTTTTAAGAAACGTTTTTTCGTCCATTTGTCCATTGTAAATTAAAACCAAATGAGCTAACTCAAATGGTTTTCAGCTATGGAAAAGAGATATCAAGGCAAATAGAATCCTAATATGCTGTCCGATTATTATTGGACCATCAAGAGGGATGTTCCACATACGAAATATAGCAGAAAATCGTCATTTCTTACTTTCTAGGTGAGTCCGAATGTTCGAATATTATGTAGTTACGTATGTAGAAAATATTAAAGTGTTTGAAATGATAAATTCCTGTCTCTCGGGAACCTTGCGTGAATGGATGACACCACATATCATATTATGAATTCTGGATACAAACAATCACTTATCAGATGCACACACATTTTTCTTTTTCTTTCTGGAGACAAAAAAAAAGTTTATTTTTTGTTGCTCAATGTTCAGTTCTACGAGCATGTTGTTAAAGTAAGAGTTCTCTGACGTGAGGAATAAAATTTTGTTAACAAATTCAACACCTATCCAGATTTAAAATGTGGTCTGTAATGTGCCCAAGTTGTTAAAAACGTGTAGTTCCATAAGTACTAGGGCTACAGCGACTTTACCTTACCAATCCCAGATAAAACAGAACATTAGGAAAGCCATTAAAAAGGATGAAATGTTAACGTTACCGGTCTCTGACATATAAAGGTAGAATTATTAAGACACATTCTCTACTCTGACAAGTTTTAACGGTACTTCGTTTGTTGTCATCAAACCCCTTTCAAGTGTTTGGTCATCGCCCGTGTGTCGGTATATATAACAAGGCCGGGAATTTAGACTAAGACGCGCTCAGGGGAGTCTATGTAGAAACACAGAGATAAAAGAAATAGCTCTCCGTTCTCTTGTTATAAGTTTACTGTCGTTTGTTTTATGGAGTGCTCTGTATTTCTGTGGTCTTTGTTATTCGAATGAACAGAGTTTATCTAATTTCAACTGTTTTTAAGAGAAAATAAATTCCTTATATGAATTTACTGTGACCTAAGGTCACCAATTCTATATCAAAGGAATACAAATTTTGTGCTGCAAGAGAAAAATGGAAAAACACACAACGACGTTGCTATAATATATTATAATTCCAAAAATAATAATAATAATAATAATAATAATAATAATAATAAAATGATAATAAAACAATAATAATAATTTCATTATAACTTTATTTTTAAATGTATTGACCATTATATTAATACTAATAATTTATTTATAAACAGATTTTCAATGTAATAAAACATCTTCCTGTGCCTAAAGCTTTGTAAAATTGTATCTTCTTTCTCCATCCTTCTCCTTCTTCCCATTTCAATTCTTTCAGACGTATCTCGCTCATACCTCTTCGTATATTATCCATCCATTTAAATCTAGGTCGACATCTCTTTCCTTTCCCAGGTGGATTCCATTCCAAAGCTTTTCTGGGTAATCTTGTCTCTGGCATTCTACGTATATGACCATACCATTCTAGCTGCCTGTATCTCACAAAAGCTAATATTGAATTTTGGACTTTCATATATTGTCTGAAGATTGTATTTCTGACTTTTTCCAGTTTAGAATGCCAAGTTGAGCGTCTAAAACAATCCATTTCAGTAGACATTAGTTTTAAACTCAATTTTTTATTCAACTGCCAAGTTTCTGCACCGTATGTTAGCGTGATTATATTTATGGATTTATAAATTTGTAATTTGGTATCTATTCTTATGTTCGTATCCCACAAAACTCTGTTTAACATTGTTATTACCGATCTGCCTTTTTGAATTCTATATTTACATGATTTTCTAGGGTAAACTTTGAGTTAATTTTGATAATATTAATAATTTTGATTAATATTAATAATAATATCCTAATAAAAAGTAAAATACAACCGATTTCACTCAGGAGGTCCTTGAGGTAGGAGGAGGTAAAGGATTTCAACATTTCAAGGTAATCAATGTGAGATGTCAATCAAGTTAAAGTCCGGCTTGAAAACCGCCTTTAATCCAGAGCGTATATCTGATATAAATATCCGTTAGAGGCGCGGTCGACCCAAGGGCCATAGTGCCGTCAGAAGATTTAGGCCAGTTTAAAAGTACGGGCCCCATCGGGAATCGAACCCCTCGACCACCCGGATTGTAGCGTATTTGCCTAACCAATGGCGTGCCCCAAATATTACTATTTTTATTTCCTTTAAGATTATTGATCCTCGATCATATCTGTACTTTTTCTGGTGGAGTGACTTGCATGCTTAAATGACTCCGAGAGCTATTCCAGAGGTAGTATTACTACCGAAATGATTACCCAGGTCGAAGGCGATAAGCCAAACGAAAAAAGTACCTTGGTTGAAGAAGTGTCTACCTTTCGCCGTAAAAATATAACCTTCAAGAAACGCGGACATGGGTTCCACTGGGGTCAATTAAGATTATTGAAAGTTAAATCAAAGATATAATTTCAACGATTTTTAAACAGCTTTTAGTCATTTTTATTTATTTATTACTTCAATGTGCAATGGAAGAGCAACAGCATGTAAAGCTGAATATCCTTATTTCAAATCCTGGTCCACATTCAAAATGTTTTTTTTTTCAATTACATTAATTTCTGTCTTTACTTTAGTTAAACATTTCACTTTGTAGGTACTTTTGCAAGTCCCGCGCCACTCGTGCCACTTCCGAGACAACACAAACATTTAAGATAATACACACCATTCATTCATATATTCATATTAAACAACGAAAATACGGTATTGATGATAACTATAGTCAGATGGTGTAAGGGGACTATTTAGGACTTATGTTCCCTGACATTTATCTCACAGGTGAGGAAAACTCCGAATATACCTCATCCAGGAAACTTGTCCCGATCGGAGAGCGAACCCGGACCCGTTGCGACTAAGTAAACTACGTTACTACTTGATCACAATCACAACGATATTAAAGAAGATATTAATAGGTCTATTGACAATAAATAACAGATGAAATACATTAAACAATATGCATATTTCGACATCATTGAAATCGATTTGTGGAGAGTTTGGCTAACAAACTTCATTACCATATAGGCCTAAAAATTAGATTTTATGTAGGCCTACAATTAATTAACTTTGTTGAAAATCTCGCTTAAAATACAAATAATAATATATTATTTTTAAGTCCATTTTTAATTTTCCAAAAGATCTCAAGGTTGGATGCTATCCAATTCAGATAAACAGAACCGTTTTTAGGAAAGGGGTTTAACACTTTCTGTTCGCAAAATGTAAAATTTTATGTTCTGGAACTGACATAGAAGTGGAGTTAGAACAACATGGATAAAAAAGTTTATTTTAGGTGGAGTTAAAACCAGTTTTAACAGGTGATATGTGGTAAAAGGGATTTAATCATCATCATCATCATCATCATAATCGCCATACACCACTCATGAATATAGGCCAATGTTGACTTGTTTCGTTCTCTTCTAGACAGGGTCTAAAAGTCGTTTTTGTGGATATTCAGGTCGTCGTCGTCCTCATGGGGGATATCAAAGAACTGCATTAGGGATCCTAGTTGGTGACATTCGAGATATATGTCGCAGCCATCTGCTCTGTAGGTGGATATATTTTCTTCTAAAGGTTGCATGTAGAATTACTTTAAAATATCTTCATACCTCTGGTGGTCAAGTAGAGTATATCCAGCAGTTCGGCGCATGAATCTCATTTTTGTAGCTCTAAATCTGGTGGTGTCTTTCTTTTTTAGAACCCAGATTTTACTTCCAAACAGGAAAGTCGGAAGGGCGCGAGTTTTATATAATTTGAGTCTTGATTTTTTTGTACAATATATGGTTTTACCGCTATGGTCTCGAGGTAGCGTGCTGCCTTGTCATGCAGCGGGTTCAGGTTCGATTCCCGGTCGAGACAAGTTTCCTGGATGAGGGTTTTTCGGGGTTTTCCTCTCTTTTAAGACAAATGTCAGGAAGGTTTGTGGCCCAAACGGTCTCCGAACATCATCTGGTCATCATAATCATCATCATCCTTATTATCCACGGTGTGGAAAGCAACGGGAAGCTACCACACCTATAATTCCCTAGTAAAGCTGCATAGCATAGCATAAAAATGCTATGATTGCAGTGAAGGACCCTTAAATTGGCAAGAGAGGATAAATTGTAACCATCAAATTAAATTAAAAGTAAATGATGTTGAAATTGAAGAAGCTGATGCCTTCATGTAGTATTTAGGAAGTATAGATGCAACAACAGGAGGAGCAGAAGGATATATAAAAAGACGGATTCGTCTAGCAAATGGAGCATTTGCGCAGTTGTATCTCATATGGAAAAATAAGAACAACTATTTGAAGACAAAATTTAGACTGTTTAACGCCAACGTAATACCGCCTCACTATTATGGTTGTCGATTAATATAAAAGCGGGTGCCGCGTGACAATGATTAACATGCGGAATCATTATAGTGGCGGTAGTCGACATCTTTATATTTAATTATACATAAGAGCTGCGGGGAAACAAAGCGAGCCGCTGGACAACCATCATAGTGAGGCGATACAACCAGTCCTCCTCTATGGTTGCGAAACATGGAAAGTTACGGAAGCAAGAAATAAAACAAATGCAGACCTTTGTAAACAGATATCTGAGGCATATTTTAAATATAAGATGGCCGGAAATAATATCAAATGAAAAACTGTGGGAAAAACCAACCAATCTGCCATATGTCACCAAATAAAACAAAGAAAGTGGAATTTGATAGGCCACACGCTGAGAAAACCAGACGGAGCCATCGAGAAGACTGCACTCAATCCGAACCCGCAATGAGGAAGGAGGCCACCTAGAGAAACATGGAAGCGTTCATAGGAAGAAGCAAAGGAAAGAGGGAAAAGCTGGAAACAAGTGGAATGGCTGGCTGGAAGCAGAGTACGCTGGAGGAACTTTACTCCTGTCATATCTTCCAATTAAGAACTACAGTAAATGAGATGATGAAGATGAAGAAATTCGGAAACACTAATTTCTCGCGTCAGTTATTTAAATGTGATGGATCGCAGTGAAATATAAATCATTCATCCTATATGATACCATAAAACGGGGTTACTTTGACTCGAGGGGCAACTTTGACAGAATTGGGGTTTCTTTGACATTTTAAATTTATTGTGTGTTTTGGGCTATTTTGACAACAATTCAATGGTGTAGATATTTCCTTGAAGGCGCACGAATAATTAAGTTGTTTTAAAAGAGGACGTTAATTGTTGGAGACACATCTGTGTCACTTTCAACAACAATGAATTCCCAGCAAGGATAAAATTGTGATTTTCGGTTTTATTGGATTTGTTGTGTAAGATGCAAGCTCTGGGTCTGTGGTATGCGTAACAGAGGATCGAACAATTATCAATATGAATGTGAACTATGTGAAGGTTAGATGTGAAAATCTGTTTTTTTTTTCTACTGTTGTTTCAAAAATTCATGTTTTCTAATTAATTCCTGATTGTCTAACTACAATAATTATATAATGTTTGTGTTCTGTTGCGTGTGAGAATTGATAAAGAAGTTTAAGTTTATTTTGTCAAATTACAGTTATAAAAACATTTGTAGTAAGGTAGTTTACAATAAAAATATTTATAAAAAGATCAATTGGTGTCAAAGTAGTACCTACAGTGGGTCTACTTTGAATTATAGTGAAAACAAATGTGATGTCAAAGTAGCCCCAGCACATGGGCAAAACAGACCTAAACAAAACTCATTGTTGTCCTACTAAGTTTTTATTTGAGGATAACAGTACCAAATGGGATTTGTAGTCTAAGTTCCAATTGGTACAATAAATCATACATTCATTTTTTTCGGCATAAATCATACGAGTTAAACCTTAAAATCCTTCAAAAATATGTCAAAGTACATTGCCAATTTAAGATTTAAGCTTAACGTCTGTTAATGTAAAATTTACAAAAATTAAGATTGTTCTCGCCTTGATAGGAGATGTTATGTCCTAGATAGGAGAAGTTATTAACTTGCTCTAAAAGCGTATTCTGAATCACTATTTTACTAAGAATTGGATCGATGCCTCGGAATGCCTCGTAATTTATTAAATATTAAAATGCCCAAAAATGAGTTAAGTGTACTATGATCATCTCCCAAGCCTACTACCCACTGTGAAGAAGTTAGTAACTCAACATTCTACACTTTCCGAGTTATAAAGTTTGTTTCTTGGTATCACATAAGAATAGTGCATGTTCTCCGTTAAAAAAAAAGTCACAGAGGAACTGCGTAAACTAAACGAATTCCTCAGCAAGCCGAAGTTACGGTCTCATTTTGCTGGTTTGCGCAATAGGCCTACATATTTATTTCGTTAACCCTTATATCAGAGAAACTCAATTTTTTATGCCAAGTTATTTAATCGTATCACACTGCATGAAAACAACCCATAGAGCCTTTCATAACTGCAAATTATTACATACTGCCGTTATACTGTATAATCCAACATAAATTTAAATAATTTATACTGATTCATTTTCCATTACTTTATTAAAAATGTAAATAATTTAACAAATATATAACATATTTAAGGATTAATTAAATGTATAGAGATTCAATGTGAGAAAACAAACATGGCTGCTCCTAAAACTAATTTTTAATTTCGGTTTTCAGGCAAACCTCCACTTCTAATGGTCGAATTTTGTTGATTTTTTGAGAATATCTTCCCCGTTTACTTTTTTAAAAAATATGGAATTTCGTTGTAAAAAATGCGACTAATAAGATAACTCCTTTTAATTCTCGCTTCAGGGGAACTTCATTTGCTAATGGTTCGAATTTGTGGTTAACGAATTCGAACTTACATTTCATTGATATATGCGGAGTTTGGTACTGATAAAATAAAAATTTCAGTCGCTGGGGCATTTACTGACACACACACACACGCATATATATATATATATATATATATCCATCCATAGTAATTCTGCCCGAAGGCAGGTCCTTCAGTGCAATCATAGCATTTTCATGCTATGCTTGCAGCTTTGCTAGGGAATTGTAGGTGTGGTAGCTTCCCGTTGCATGAAAATGCTATGATAGCAGTGAGAGACCTGCCTTCGGGCAGAATTATTATGAATGGATATATATATATATATATATATATATATATATATATATATATATATATATATTATAGGCTTCCAAGAGACATTCATCTTACTGAGAAGCGTCATGGAAATCAGCCGGATTGTTATAAAGTCATAAAAGGAACGGACCCAAGCAAGATAAAAGGATACGATTTGGAATAAAGGACATTTTGAAATTAGGAAATTGGAACGTAAGGGGATTGAATACAAAAGAAGAAGAATTAGAAAGAGAATTAAAGAAAAAAGAAATAAATATAGCAACAATAACAGAAACAAAAAAGAAACTAAAAGGAACAAAGGACTTAAAACACTATACTATGTTGTATAGCGGAGTAGAACAGACAACAAGAGCGCAGTGTGGAGTAGCAATTTTAATAGATGAAAAATGGAAGAACAAATTGAATAGCTATGAGTTTATAAATGAAAGAATCCTGATAGCCAGATTTAAAATTGAAAGAGGATATATGATGATAATTGCTGTGTATGCCCCAGAGGAAGGTAAGAAAGAAGAAACAAAAAAAAATTATAAAACATTACAAACATTAGTTGATAAATATACAAAAGATCATCATTTAATAATAAGTGGAGACTTAAATGCCAGAGTAGGCAATGTCCCTATACCTAATGTAATAGGAAATAATGGAGAAATAACAATAAATGATAATGGACAGGATTTGAGACAGTTTTCAGCCTATAATCAATTAAAAATAATGAATACCTATTTCCGAAAAAAGGACATACATAAATATACAAGAAGTGGATATAACTCAAGATCAATAATTGACTATTTAATCGTAAACAACAAGCTAGGAGCCTTGGTAAAAGATGTGAGAGTACATAGAGGCAGCGATATATACTCTGATCACTATCTCGTGATAAGTAAAATAAACATAATAGCTAAATGGCGGAAAAATAACATAAAGAACAAAAGAAACCAAGAAGAAGTATATAAAGTATATTTATTACAAGATCAAAGTATTAGACAACATTATGAAAGCAGAATGAATAAATATATATCAGAGATAGCGACGTCAGAAGATATAAATATTGAATGGGAAAATATATCAAATGTAATACATAAAACAGCAAATGAGATATTAGGAAAGAAAAATAGAATAAGAAATAGGAAGGGCTTGAGAACTTGGAATGCGAATATACAAAATGCAGTGAATGAAAACAAAAAGCATATCATACATACTTACGACTGAAAACAGAAGAATCTTATGAAGAATATAAAATGAAAAGGAGAATTGCTAAAAGCATTATAAGAAAAGCCCATCAGGAGTCATGGGATAAATTTATAAGCTCAGTAGAACATGATATGTATGGAAGACAAGAAATAGGTTATAAATTAGTGAAACATCTAAATCAGACTGAGAAAGATTCTGCCAGATTGAATATAATCCCAGAACAAGAATGGATCCAACATTATGAAAAACTTTGGAAAAAGGAGGAAATTGAAGGAAAAGAGAACAATGAGGAAGAAATAAAAGTGGAAAATATTGATGTAATAGACATAAATGAATTAGAAATGGCTTTGAAAACCACTAAGAATAGGAAAGCAACAGGATTAGATAATATAAATATGGAGTTAGTCAAATATAGTGGAATATTGTGTAAACTACGAATACTTCATCTAATTAATATATGTTGGCAGACCTATGGGATTCCAACCACTTGGAAAACAGCAATTGTGAAGAATATATTCAAAAGAGGAGACCGGAGAAATTGCGAGAATTACAGAGGGATTAGCTTAATGAATACTGGCTACAAGATATATACGAAAATAATAAATAATAGATTGAGAAACATAACAGAAGTAATAATAAGTGAAAATCAAAGTGGATTCAGAAAGGGAAGGTCATGTATAGACAATGTCTTTACACTGAAACAACTCATAGAAAAGAGAAGAGAACATAACTTAGAAACTCACATAGGATTTATAGATTTGGATAAGGCCTTCGATCGAGTAAACAGACAAAAATTATGGGAAATATTACGAATGAAAGGATACCCGCTGTGCCTTGTTGAAACAATAAAGAAATTATATGAAGACACAAATATAATTATAGATACCGGATTCAAAAGAACAGATACAATCAAAACAAATACTGGATTACGACAAGGATGTAGTTTATCACCCACTTTGTTTAATATATATATATATATATATATATATATATATATATATATATATATAGACGATATTTTAAATAAATGGAAAGTTTTAGTAAATCCAGGAATAAGAATGGATAATAAAGTGTGCATAAATAATCTTCTATTTGCTGACGATGTAATCATAATACAGAAAAATGAAGACGACTTACAGAAATCAATGCATGCATTAAATGAAATATGTAAATTATACGATCTAAAGATTTCTGTAAGGAAAACGAAGACCATGGCTTTTAGAGGAAGAGATCCAGTGAGATCCAAAATTATTTTAGAAAATCAAAGTATAGAACAGGTGTCTAGTTTCAAATATTTGGGCTGTGATGTTGGCTACAATGTGGAAAGAGATATTGACTCCAAAATAAATAAATTTCAGACGGTGTGTGGAACAATACAGAGAACATTCAAAAATAAAATTAGAAAAGAAACCAAGATAAAAATGTATAATGTTATGGCGGTTCCCACAATATTGTATGGATGTGAAACTTGGGCTCCAGTGAAAAGACAGAAGGATAGAATACAGACGGCGGAGATGAGGTTCCTAAGACAAGTAAAAGGATGTACAAGACTTGATAGAATAAGAAATGAGGATATAAGAGAAGAATTGAAAGTACAGCCTTTATTGGATAAAGTCACGAATTACAGACAGAAATGGATTGATCACATGGATGGAATGAGTAAGGAGAGATATCCATTGTTAGCAAGAAATTATCAAGCAAGAGGAAGACGTGATGTTGGAAGACCTAGAAGACGTTGGGCTGATGCATTATGAAGTCGGAACGGGCAATTGCCTAATCCCTGGAGTGATGATGATGATGATGATGATGATATATAAATTTTAGTCACTATCATTTTCGATGTTTACTAGATATCGGTGAATGTCTCTAAACTTTTTTTCAAAAATATTTCTACGATAACAACCTCAATAACTTTGGAATTATCTGAAAGTGTTTCCTTGGGAAGTAGTGATTTTATACTTAACTACCTATTCCATGTGATCATAGATATATTCGTATTGCGTTCTAGAAATTTTGCTCCTTGTTTCAGCTCTTATTTTTAACTGTCTCGTATTTTACGAGAACAAGTTATAATTTAACAGCTAAGAAGATTAAAAAGTGCGCGTCATATGAAAGACTGGCACATAAATTGCAATGAATTTAGTGGCAGAAGGACTAAGTGAGAATGTATTAAAATTTAGCCATGTTTTTAGTGGAGTAGGACGCATGCGCCGGTAATCATGGAGCGCTTAACGCGAAACGGAAAGTATCAGAGCGGGCGGGAGCAGTCGGAAGCGTCAGAAGAGGGGTTGAGGGGGGATTTATGAACAAGTTACGGACGTGCATTGCATGCCTTCTCTGTACAGACCACTTCACTCATGTAGAGTGCACGAAAAAGTTTATATTTAAAGTTGCTATAATTCATTGGAATAGGCGCTGTAGTAGCATACTCAGAGACCTTTTAAGTCTGTCACGCAGGAACTGCGTAAACAAAGTGATTTCTTCAGCAAGTCGTCCAATTGATAGTCCTATTTTATTCTGGACTATGTATATACAATAACTAATTCCCGGCGTCCGCTGCTAAGCCTAAACAAATTAAATGTATTTTTATGTTTAGTTGAATAAGTGAAAAAAAAATAATTATGAATTTATATCTAAATTGTTTTTAGATACCCCATGCTGATTACCCGGCGTTGACCGGGAATCTACTTACCCCGATCTTCTTGGCATCAATGAACTGGAAGATAAATCTGGTTATTATGAATTATCCGTAAAAGATAAACATATGCTGTTGTGGACTTTCTTGTAACTTAGATTTTTTTGAGATATTCAATTATGTGTACATTAATTTGGTACAAATGTTATGGTGTAGGCAGAGTAAGCCATTTAAGCGTCCCAAAGGTTCCGAAAACACGTTTTCCACTACAAAGGGCGATTTTTAAGGGTGAAGGGGTTGAGTATTACAACTCTCTTATAGCCTAAAACCCTCCTGTGAAATTCCTGAACATTTTGCAAAAAGCGTCATCACAATCGGATGAACGGTATGACAGCACATGAAAGATAAACGAACAGGAAGACAGACAGACATTCGTTTATATACGTAGATTAAAACACTTTCGTTGCGAGAAAACAAATCTGGCGGCCGCTAGAACGTTTTTCTAAATATGACTTTCAGGTAAAACTCCGTTCCTAAAAGTCGGATTTCGTTTATTTTTATAATACCTATATAGTTCTTTTCCAATGACATATACCAAATTTCCATCAGAAAAATCGAAAACTGCTGCTGTTAAAGCTATTTCTAATTTATCGATTCAGGTGAAACCCCCCTCCTAAAATTTCAATTTCGCTGATTAATGAATTGGATCTTACGTTTTTTGTTGATTTATATACGACGAGTTTAATTTCGAAAAAGAAAAAAATGTAGCTGCCGGAGCATTAACACACACACACACACACACATATTAATTTGTTTGTTTGTTTTATTATTACACATGGAATCTTTAGAAAACAAAATTTCTGATTATAAGTCAAGATGGATGCAACATGTTCATCGAATGGAAGATCACAGAATACCCAAACAAATGTTAAGATATCAACCTGCAGGAAGAAGAAGACCAGAACGTCCACTCAAAAGACTTCTGGATGGTGTTTCTCTTGAGGCCGAAACAGGTCAACAAATGGCCTAAATTCGTGAATGTACTATGATGATGATGATGTTTGTTTTATTCCTTAGTGGTGATTTTCGATGTTTACTCCCTAAGATCGATGATTTGTAAAACAAATTGAAAAATATTATTATGAGAACAACCTCAATAGCTACATTACTTCGGAATTCACTTAAACATATTTGATCAAGCACCATTTTGTACTTGTAAACACGGAAGAAGGATGCGAGGCGTTCATACAAACAGGCATAGGCCTATTTGCCTACTTGTCAACTAATGTAGACTATGTTATTTAGTTTAATCCAAACTAGCAATAAATTAATACATCTTTATTAATTTTCAGCAACTACAGGGACATCTCATTACTTTCAACTTCGTACAAATTTCTTACAAATATATTAGTATCTAGACTTACACCCTATATTGATGACGTGATAGGTGATCATCAATGTGGATTTAGGAGAATTAAGTCTACAAAAGATCAGATGTTTAGTATAAGATAGATTTTCAGAAAATAAATGGGAATAAATGACACTGTGCATGAACAATACGTAGACTTAAAATAGGCATAAGATTCAATTAAGAAGATATATAGCCTAATATCCTGCTAGATTCGGAATTCGTAAAAGTTACACTTCTTCAATATGTCTAAATGGAAAAAATAATAGAGTCCGTGAGGCAAACAGTTTTCAGATTCTTTTGAAATTCACAATAGATTAAAGCAAGGAGATTCACTATTACCTTTACTAATCAATTTTGTACTATAGCATGCTAATTATGTACTAGGCCTTGGCAGCTAAATCCCTAATGCTTATCGATATAGGTTTTTTTCTCAAATCAGCGCAACTTGTAGGCGTTGATATATGTATTTGATCCAGAGTTTAATATTCTTTCCAAAGAGATTGTACCTCTGTAAACCGTGAGTCACGTGAGGCATGTAAAATGTTTATACAAAGGCAGAGGATAAAAATAAAGAAAAGAAAGGAAATAATAGTATATTACGATGCGAGGTTGGGAAGTGGTTTTTACAGAAGCGAGGAAATGTTTAAAAAACGAGCGATAGCTTGCGTTGTGCATTATTTTTTGCGCGATGGTGTTTTCATAATAGTAAATAATAGTAAAATAATAACATCTTTGTTGGATATATTTGCGTTCATTTTAAACAACTAACTAACGTTAACAGTGTGAGCAATGTTTATTAGTTGAGACTATAGCAGGCCGAGACACCAATCAGTCATAAAATGGTGGTAAGTTACGTATTTATTGTTTTATAATGTTTGAAATAAAATGCAGTGATTTGTTTTGCATAATGTAGGCCTATATATATATATATATATATATATATATATATATATATAATATATATTAAATGCTCCATGTTGTCTTTCGACATTCCTGGTTTCTCTCCTGGCATGGCCTGGAAGCCGGGGTAACGTTGCCCCGATGATATGATGGGTGATGATGATGATGATAGTGGTGTGCCAGGAGAGTCTCTAATCCTAAGCTTAACCTAAGATGAATATGAATGATGATGATTGCGATGGCCATATGATTTCGGGGACCGTTTCGGCCTTAAAGTTTTCTTGCCTTTTGTCTTACAGGTGAGGAAAAACCCCGATAAAAACCTCACCCAGAAAAACTGTCCCGACCGGGAACCAAACCCGGGCCCGCTGCGTGACAAGGCAGCACGCTACCCCGAGACCACAGCGGTGGACTGTATAATGCATATTAACACTACCTTTTGGATATATTTTTGTATATACATTGTACGTAGTATATAGTAGTAGTAGTAGGACTTTATTAGACAAAAAGTAAGATATTTACAATAATATTTACAAATATGGGTCGCACGGGCAGTAAGCCGTACGTGCTGTTGACAGTCCGTTACAATAAAGTAATAATTGGTACTAGTGTAAAGAAGAATAAACAACAACAAAAAAGCAATAACATTACAATTACATAAAGAAAACACAATATTATTACAATTAAATAATAACACAATAGCATTATGCACTAAAAAACAATAACATTACAATTACATAAAGAAAACACAATAATATTACAATTATAATAGCATTATACACTAATTAATTTATATATAATTATTAAGAATTAATGGTACTGCATTTTGATAACATATATTTATTCACGAATGAGTGTTCTTATTTTCCGCGTTTTGTCCAGAAATTTACCCAAGTTTATCCAATTTTCTGGATTTACCAATAACTCGTAGCATGCCAATCTTTCCCGATTTGAATTTAGAAATCTTTCCGGTAATAACTGACGTCTCCAATATTCTAAATCATTACATTTTCCTAATATATGTATCTCATCTTCAAAGTTCCCACACATTGGACATATTCGCATATCGTGATATCGCTAATTTTTAGAAATCTCCATGCCCCTAGCCTAAACCAAGCAAGCCCTGATCTCTCTTTAAATCCTAGGTTGAGTATATACGATTCTTTTCCCCAGACGTGTTTTAGGTCTTTTTGTAAACACAGTGGGCGTTTTCCTGTACATTCGGCGAAAGTATCTTGTTGGTTTATATCTAAGTACCTCCTCCTTATTTTTCTCCACACGTTCTTGCGATTTTCAGTCCCTTTTTCCCATATCCAGTCCATCCCAATCTTTTGCAGTTCTCTTCTAACCTCGTCTGCCCAAAATTTAACATCTATGTTTTTAATTTGGTGATCGTAACAAATTGCTCTAAGCATTATATAAAGGGCAGTGGTTTACTTCCCGCACTAGGTTTGTATTATGTAATATTATATTATAGTTATTTAGGTTGGCAACCCGAAATGTAGGAAGTTGAAATTTCAGTCATGGTCGTCATTGCTATAAGTACGACAAAACGCACTATCGCGCAAAAAATATATCAATAAATGACACTAACAACAATCAATGTTTTTTAATCTTGAAAACAAGTGTAACTAAATTAGTATGGTTCAAATTCTTCCTGTAGGGGTAGAGCACCTAAATCTCTGTTAAGGGAAATATGGGCTAACAACAATATTAGATAGTCTCTCAGGCAATGTTGATTTTTAATGTATTGTTGTGCGACAGGTTGAATTTTGAAGGTGTGATTAATTGTATTGTTTTTTTCCAAAGCGTGCAATAGATGCGTATTTTTATTTTCAACAAATGGAACCTATTCATAAAATTTTGAGAATCGCGGGTTAAAACCCGACCGGACCCATACTGCACGAATAATCATTACACAAATTCTGGAATTTGGGAGGAATCGAACTCCTACCATCCCCAGCTAATAACCCTAATTTTGTAGTTTCATAAAATCATATATATATATATATATATATATATATATGTATATATTTGTGGATAGAGGCCAACGTTGAATCCTTGATGCGAAATGTCCAAGAAATATTTCTTTAAAAATATATATATATATATATATATATATATATATATAGGGTCTATATATATTTAAGAAACGTTTATTGGTTTTTCCGCGTCAAGTATTCAAGGTTGGTCTCTCTTCATTGATTCCGACTTTCAAAATGATCCGAAATGCCATCGTCAAGGGATGATAGGTTCGAGTTTTTGTATGCCAGTAACTCGAACTTACCATTCCTTAATAATGGCATGTGAGTTCGTGTCGAAACGTCGGAATCAGTGGCCACAGGCCAACCTTGAATCCATGACCGGAAAACCCAAGAAACCTTTCTTAATCATACTTATATCCGCGAAAATCTACAATATCTGTCAAAGCTTTAGCGGCCGCAATTATTTTTGAGAATACAAATTTTAAGAAGATATAACAATTATTGAATAAAGTAGGATTAACTTCGTCAATCAGCAAAATCGGATCATTAGGAATAGAAATTTAAAAGAAATTCGTAATTGAAAAATCGTTCTATCGGTTGCCATGTTCATTTTCTCGCAACGTAACTGGATACATACGATTTAAGCAACAAAATTAAAACACATTTCATAAACCAAAAAAAACCTGACAAATTCTACTTGCTGAAGATTTCGATTAGTTTACGCAGTTCCTGCATGACGATATTTTCATTGTAAAGTATATTTAGGAGTGTAGCGGCTGTTTATCTATTTTTACACTTTGTATTATGCAGTTGTAAATATCTCAATAGCATGAATATAATCAGCAGTTTAGCAGCAACATAGAAACAGTTATAACAAGTTAAACTGTTATTTTATGCATAGGGATGTTTAAATAATTAGGTGTACATAGCACATTTCATCGTGACATTTTCAGTCTCCTAATAAAATGCATCTAGCATGTTCCATAGCTTAAAATGGCCTGTTCGTTTCAGCTTGCAGCTAAATCCGAACATCCATGTATCAGTAGCGATTCTAGACATCAAATTTATAAATTATATATACATTTTAACAGCAGAACTAGGATTTTAGTCGCTAAATTATGTACACTTAGCAAAACAAAATGAGCGGATTCTTGATCTCGAACATTTCAAGTTATAACGCGCGATTCACACGAGTAAACTAATGGCACAGTAGAGGTACAATACGGTCCCCTTGTTCCAATGAAGAGTATTGTTTTATACACACCAGGCCATCGAACACTTGGGTCAGTGCCTTATAGCTTGCTTCGTACGAATGCAAGATGTCACAGGTTCGATTCCCGATGAGGTTAATTTTTTAATTGTTACAATGCTTTCTATTTTATCATGTCTGTCCACTCTTTAAGAAAAACGAAGTAATTATTTGGAAGTTTACTGTTTATTATCTATATATTAATACGTGAAGAAAAAACATTGTACCTATTTTTTTAAGCATATTGCGCGCATGGAAGAGTGTGATATTTGGCATAATTAAAGTTCATATAGAGAAGGAGTGCAGAAAAATAAAATGTATCTATAATATGTGTTAGAAATAAATACAATAAATTGGCTCTAAGGAATTTGTATGTATTACTCATTAATTTGTGTACTCAATCATTTCTTTACATTCATACTGAAAGTGCATTGTTGCAAAAAGAAAATTGTGCAGCAGCAATATGAATTGACTTACTCTCGCGTATTTATTATTAGTGGTTTAAAAAAGTGAGTACATTTTATTATTTAAATTTAAATTAAGCACTGTCTAATCTTGGATTCAGTAATTTCATTACATATATTTTTTTTATATTTCGATATTAGCAACTATTTCAATTATGCCTCGACATATAACAATGACGGGTGGAGTGAGAGACAAAGAAGAAGGGATATATTTTCCGTACACATAATAATAGGCCAAATGCAAATTTAAGTAGTATAAATAGAATACAAATATCAAATGATGGGTTATTGTTTTTTTTAAATATGGCTTAGCCAAACTATACCACATATGTCCTAATGTTTGTATTTTTAAAATAAATCGGAAATTAATGCATAATGACATAGCCTATTTGTGACAAACTTAAAAATTCAATGAATTGTCGACCGCTGGGCGACCTCTAGTTATTATTATTGTGCACCATCTATGGGCTATTATTAGGCTGGACTTGACCTATATGAACTAAAAATTTTAATTGAAGGGCGCTTTATCCTCACTAATACGTAATAAATAAATAAATACGTACATAAATATATGAAGCTAATTTATATTTTATTACATACATTTATAGCATTATTATTAAAATGTAGTACTGCATACACGATTAAATAATTTATACCGGTAGCTAAATAGTGTTACAGAGTTTACGAAGGCAGGAATATTACTTAAAATAGTGTAAAGTGGACGTAGATTGCGAGGCTGGAATTAGATGTTATGAGATGTATTTTGCGGAAATATAAATAAATAACAAAATAATCATTTTTTAGGGATTTGAACTCTGGCTATTATACATATTTAATATTTTTTGTAATTGGTTTAGCGATCTACGCTACTCGAATGTCGGATACTAGACATCTAAATTGTGGTTTTCATATTTATTTTTACACTATGCACGAGAGTTGAACTTTATTTGAAATGTCGCAATTTGAGTAATATTTTAAACGTCCAACACTCGTAAATATTGAGAAACATGTCTCCTGCACTGCTCTTTAACAATTTAAGACGATTAAATCCAAACACAGCGTATTTCAAACATTTAACAATGCGTTACCTCGTGAACCACAGCTTTAGCTCTTCGAGCATACGCAGTGGGTCATAATAGGGACTCGGCGCTTTCAAGCCGCTAATTTTTTTTTTTTTTGGTAAGTATATATCTTGGTATCTAAAATAATCATAACCTTCATTTAACATTTCCCTTTTAGGTACATGTACGTCCTTCACGCCTCTCGGGTCTTGCAGTGACACAGATAGTTGGGGAGGACTTTTAAGCCTGAACTATATGAGGAGCATTTGTTTTAAAACATGTCAAGTACTCGAATTATACTTTTACAGAAAGTAACTTAAAGTTTACTTCCTAAAGGTTTTCGAGTGTTTTGGAAAATTAGGATTCAACGCATGGAGTAACTGTAATAAATTTTGATAAAATTTGACATAAATGTATATCTTATTGGGGTACAATTTACCCTTAACCCTTCATTTGGCAAAACACTAATTCCTCGTTCCAGTTATTTAAATGTGGCGGACTGCACTAAAAACAATTTCACGCATGACTGTTATTAGATTTACAGTGTAGCTAATTCGGCACACATTTAAGTTATTACTACTCGTTTGTTATCTTCTGCATTGTTAATAATTCTAAATGAATCGAACCAATTGATGTATCCTATAGGATACATTGTCAATTGAAGGGTTAAATTTGTTAACATGTTTTGAAACGATTAAATGGATTTAATACATATTTATCGAACACATTTGTATAGCCTACATTTATTATGTGCTATTTTTATTAAGTTAATTTCCTGCGTTACTTTAAACAATTTGAATTATTTTAAATGTCATATAGTGTGTATTCTAGCGCTTGTCAAAAATTATATATAGGCCTACATAGGGCTATGCAATTAACAACATTTAAGGTTCACAGACATATTTCAGTACTTTGCACTAATATATATATGCCGCTGTGGTCTCTAGGTAGCGTGCTGCCTTGTCACGCAACGGACCAAGGTTCGATTTCCGGTCGGGATAGACTCCTGGGTGAGGTTTTTTCGGGGTTTTTCCTCATCTGCAAGACGAATGTCAGGATGCTTAGGGTCCGAAGGTCCCAGAAAATCATCCTTATCATTGTCATCATCATCCTTCACCGGTGTGGAAAGCAACGGGAAGCTACCATACCTATAAATCCCCAGTAAAGCTGCAAAGCATAGCATGAAAGACCTGCCCTCAGGCAGAATTACTATGGATGGATGGATGGATGGATGGATGGATGGATGGATATGTATATATATATATATATATATATAATACTCTCCAAAGTGACTTATATGTACTTTTACATGCCTCACAGCCCAGGACTTACAATAGCACAACCTTTCGTGCAAGAGATTTTTAAATTGGGATCACTGATATAATATTGAAGAATTGAAAGTACAGCCTTTGTTGGATAAAGTCACGAATTACAGACAGAAATGGATTGATCACATGGATGGAATGAGCAAGGAGAGATATCCATTGTTAGCCAGAAATTATCAGGCAAGAGGAAGGCGTGATGTTGGAAGACCTAGAAGACGTTGGGCTGATGCAATATGAAGTCGGAACGGGCAATTGCCTAATCCTTGGAGTGATGATGATGATGATGATGATATACTATTTTGACAACACAAGGAGGTGGATGGCCCCTTCCCTTAATGGATGATCAGCTCAATTCAGAGCTTCCTCCTAGACAACACAGCATTAAGACAAAAACATACCCACTCACCCACACATGCAAAACATGGCGAATTTGATAAAGATGACTGTGATGGCCAGATGATGTTTGGGACCTTAAGGTTTCCTCCATTAATAATAAGTGTAAGATGTTTCGGTTCATAAATACGTAAGTATGACAGGAGCGTGTTTAATAAATCTTGTAAGCAGGAAGAGCTTCGCCATTGGATGTAATTAATTTACTCGCTGTTACGTAAATCTATCTGCAATATCGTCATGCTGTGATTTACGTCTTACTTGATTACCCTCAAATTACTGATAAATAAGTCTACATTTTGAGACGGACTTAAGGTAATTATGTAATAGTAGAACTTGTAAAGTATATAATACAAAACGAAATTGTTTATAAATGAATCACAAGGCTTAGAAATCATAAGTGCTTTTAACAGTCCGTATCGATACACCATCATCAGCATCAAGATTTAGATCTTAAGGTCTGTTCCGATTTCATATTATAATTAGTATCCAAGCATTAATTTCTAATAATAATAATAATACAAAAGAAACAAACAAATAATGCATATTAAATTAATTGTTTTACAAATAAAACAATATAACAAAGGTAAAAGTAAAGTGATCCCAATACAGGCCTTAGAAGGCCCTAGGGGTGTAAAAGGTTAAAGTTTCCTCCTACTGTATATAGACAATTAGCACATAAATAAACTTATATAGCAGTCATAACAATTACACTTTGTTTACATATTTATTTATTCATGAATGATGATGTTATTTTACGCGTCTTGTCCACATATCTCCACACTTTTTTCGGCTAATCATAGACTCATTGCATACCAATCTATCTCGATTTGAATTTAGAATCCATTCCGGCAACAAACTGACACCTACAATATTCTAAATAGTAACAATTTCCTAGTGTTTATGACTCCAATCAAAAGACTTTTGGATGGTGTTTCTCTTGAGGCCGAAACAGGTCAACAAATGGCCTAAATTCGTGAATATACTATGATGATGATGATGATGATGATGGGTTGTCATTTAGGCAATGACAGAAATTTATATAAACACACTGAAATACAACCATTCAGTTATCTATGTGGCACAATTAAACGAACTTTATTGAATAAGACTAGAAAAGAAAATATTTTGAAGTTTTACAAAGTATTGGCAGTTCCATCTCTTATCTATGGATGTGAAACCTAGACATTAACAAAGGCAGATAGTAAACAAATATAGGCTGCTGAAATGAAGATGTTGAGAGCAATAGCAGGATACCAAAGGACCGATAAAAAAGAAAAACGAAGACATAAGAACAGAACTTAATATATTTAATATCTGTGAAAGAATAAAATATTACCAAAATGCTTACCTTCAGCACGTATTACGAATGAATGAACAGCGCATACCAAGAAGAATGTATAATTATAAACCAAAAGGGAGAAGATTGTTGGGAAGACCATTGAAGAGATGAAAGGAACAATTCGACCTATAATGAGATCGGAACAGGCCATTGGGCCTAATCCTTGTTGTTGATGATGATAATGATGGTTATCTAATAAAGCGTGTTGTTTCAGTTTTTTAAACTATTAATTTTTTTAATTTTTAGCTTAATTGATTGTCATAAACCGGAATCCCATGAACATTTAATTGCTTAATACTTTTCTAAAAAAGCTCCGGCCCGGATTTGAACCAGCGACCTATTGATTGCTGAGCTGAAATTATATACCACTACAGTCCACCGCTCTACTAACTGAGCTCTTACAACGATTGACTAAAAAGTCGGTAAGTCCGCAACCTATTACACAGGTTTTTATTTTTTGATGTTCCGATGACTATGGCCAGGATTTTAGAAAAAAAAAAATGAAATTACAAGTATACAAAGTTTCAAGTCGATCCAATGTTTTTAAGTGGATGAGAATCGTGTTCAAAGCTAATATAAAGCGCGTAAAAATATATAATATAACATTGTTATAACCTCAACGGTGTAAAAAAAAATATGAACTTAAAAAAGTATAGATTAATTCAAATGTCGAAATAAAATGTATTTAATTCATAAAACGTTTTAATACAAATATCACGAAAAAACTGCGTAATTGAAGACGTGAACCTGCGATTTTCATTAACAGAACCAGTGGCCGCGTGCTTTACCGGTGAGCTATCGGGACACGTAGAAGAGTCTTCAGTTCATGCCCCATAACACAGTAACTCAAGGACTGCACAATTATGACTAGTTTCCTAGTTTGAACCCAGCGCTGTGCCGAGTATGACTTAGAAGAAATGTGCGTTCAAGAGATGACTCTTTTTTTTTGTCGAAGGATGTATATATATGCTCACATTTATTAATTACAACAATGAAATTCAACTTAATATGAATTGAGATTATGTATGTTCCTACACTACAAGGATTAAAAATATTTTGAACATGTTCCGAAAATTCCGGCCTCAGCTACACCTCGACCTTTCAGTCTTTGTAACGTAAAATAACTACACATTATTACTGACTAATATGACAATTGATCTATCTGACAGACTAGAGCGTGCTCATAATGCGTGCATTCGATTTGTATTCAATCTCCGTTGTCATGACCACGTGTCTCCTTCATTTCAGGCCTTATCATGGCTATGTCTAAATGACAGAAGAACTGTATATTCACATGCTTTATTATTCCAAATCCTGCACACATATTTACCAAATTATTTATCAACACGTTTACAAAATGTATCGGCTCATCACAATTGAGGAACAAGATCACAAGACTCTTCTTTACTTTTGATACCACAGCACAGGACAGGTCTGTACTCTGAATCTTACACAATATATATGACTAGAGCATGGAACTCACTTCCCAGTCATGTCAGGGACTGTCAATCACTATCATTATTTAAATATAAATTAACTGATATCTTAAGTTCGACACAATGAAAACATTAAGTGTATAACAACCATATTCAGCATTTTGTGAATAATCATCTAGGAAGTTTTACTTTACTAGGACTGCAGGATACACACTACTAGATCACAGAAAATGAATACATCTTAGAAGAATTACACATGGAACCTTTAGAAAACAACATTTCTGATTATAAGTCAAGATGGATGAAAGATGTTCATCGAATGGAAGATCACAGGATACCCAAACAAAATGTTAAGATATCAACCTGCAGGAAGAAGAAGACCAAGACGTCCACTCAAAAGACTTCTGGATGGTGTTTTCCTTGAGGCCGAAACAGGACAACAAATGGCCTAAATTCGTGAATGTACTATGATGATAATGTTGATGATGAAGTTTTACTTACTTTATTTTATATTGTACTAATTTTATTATATCCCATGTTTTTGTTAGTATTAGCTAGTATTAGATCACGTCACCGTTGTCTTTTGTTTAGTCTGTATTTTAATAATATCTTAAAATTGTAATAAGTATGTAATTTTTTTATAACTTTACTATTCGCTGGTTGAGCGGAAGAGAAGGCCTTATGGTCTTAACTCTGCCAGCTAAAATAAAGCATTGTTATTATTATTATTGTTATTATTATTATTATTATTATTATTATTATTATTAGTATTATTATTATTATTATTGGGGGCACGCCGTAGCGTAGTGGTTAAGGCACTCAGCTACAAGCCGGAGGGTCGAGGGTTCAAGTCCCGTTGGGGTCAGGATTTTTAAACTGACCCAAACCCTCTGGCGGCACTATGACCCTGGGGTGAACTCAGCCTCTAACTGAAATGAGTACCAGACGCTTGTTCTGGGGTAAAGGCGGCCGTCACGCAGGGCTGACAACCCGGCTGACATAAAGTGTCGATTGTCTGGAAAAAGTGGGAGCCTTAACCTCCTACTACCCCAAGGGCCTCCGGGTCTGTTGCGGGATCACTTTACTTTATTATTATTATTATTATTATTATTATTATTATTATTATTATTATTATTATTACTACTACTGCTACTGCTACTACTACTACTACTACTACTATCACACACATCAGTTTTAAGCTATTTGTGGTAAAATAAATAGAACATTGAATAATAAAGCCCATAAACAAACAAAATTAAAATTTTATAAAACAATGGCTGTCCCTGTCCTTTTGTATGGGAGTGAATCTTGGATTACCACTACCAAACAAGAAAGCAGCCGAGATGAAATTTTTAAGAAGAGTAAAAGGCTGCACTAGAATGGACCAGATAAGAAACGAGAATATCCGTGAAGAACTGCAGATCTACTCCATAAAAGAAAAGATATTTAACAACAAGATACAGTGGAAAGAACATGTAGAAAGAATGGAAGAAAATAGATTACCAAATGAAATCTTCCATTATTTTCCAAGAGGAAGAAGAGATGTCGGACGTCCTCGGAAGAGATGGTCTTAGATCTATTAGTGAAGACGGAACAGGCAACTCTTGCCTAAACCAGGAAGTGAAGAAGAAGATTATTATTATTATCACTAGATCGGGGAAAAGTTTGAAAACATTAGACTATCTTCTCTAAAATCATTCCAAATGCTATTAATCATTTGGCATGTTGCTTATTAACTGCCGAATAATAAGATGCACGATACAATTCTGTTAAGATACCAGTCGCAATATACAAATACATTACATTTATTTAACTTAGTATAACCTCTCACCTTATAGGCACTTTTTATATGCCAAACACCACACAGGCCTTACAGTGACACGATCTGTCGGGAGAGGAATTTTAAACTATGGATTACGCACATTTTAGACTTTGGAGGTTTGGCACGGGAAGACGGCAGCAGCTATAAAAGCCCGAGGATAGACAGAGATCACGCACATACCTTTTTTTTGACATATAAGGACATGGAGGCTCTCCCCAAATGTGTGATCAGCTCAATGTCGGGGCCATCTTCGACATAACACAACATTAAGACGAAACTCACCATTCACACACATATTCGTACTAGACATGACGAATATTATAACGATGATTATGATGGCCAGATAATGTTCGGGGACCTTTTTACCTTAAAATTTTCTGATAACATCTGTCTTACAGGTGAGCAAAAACTTCGAAAAGAAGCATCATGCAAGAGACTTGTCGCTACCGAAATAAAACTTGGGCCATCTCCACTCGTGTCAGCGAACTACCCCGAGACCACAGCGTTTCAATATATAATTGTAATACAGTATTATTTTTGTTCAATGCCACCAGGTTGATTTTATGACATGTTTGGCTTTCTCTCCTGGCATTGGTGAAATTGTAAACCATTTCTTAGGTCGGGTCACCTGAAAAAAGACGGAGTTACATTATCCCGATATTATGATGGATGATACATAATAATGAAGTGCCAGGAGAGTCCTTAACCTAAACTTCACCTAAATGCCTGATCATCGGCAACCACAGGAATAATTCTCTTTAAGGAAAAATTCCTATGGTCTGACCGGGAATCTAACCGGGACCTCATGAAGTGTAGTTAGAAACGCTGACCTCTACCCATATAATATGAAATTATAAAATTAATAACTGTAAAATCCAGTCGTTCTCAACTTTATTAGTGAATTTTGAAAAAGTTTTAATCGAGTTGAGGATGAGAGAACCTTATATACAGAGTGTAACAGGACCTCACCGACAAAATGATAGGGATGATAGGTCATGCAGAGAGGATCTTTTTTTTCTGAAGAAACATATAGTCGCAAACACGTCGTTTATAAGTTATGCGCAGATGAAGGTGTTCACCCGTAGGGTCGGAATTGAACACAAACAATTGTAGACGTATCATTTTATTGAAAACACATGTTTTTTACAATAAGTGTTCAAACAATTAGTGTTTCGACGACGTCAAAATGTATCCTGCCATGCTCGGCCGTGCTGGCCGATCGTTTCTGCGACGATAACAAACACGCAATGAGGCACAGGTTCAATTGTTTGAACACTTATTGTAAAAAATGCCTTTTTCAATAAAATGATACGTGTACAATTGTTTGTATTCAATTCCGACCCTTACGGGTAAACACCTTCATCTGTGCATAACTCATAAACGACGTGTTTGCGACTATATGTTCCTTCACAAAAAAATTATCCTCTATGAATGGTCTATCACCCCTATCATTTTGTCGGTGAGGTCCTGTTACACCCTGTATATACATTTTATAATTTAATATTCAAATGTTATACTGCTCATGCTCAGACTTCAATTCCAAGCAACACTGTACTTCTTTAGAGATTAATGTTTCCAAACAGACCGTCTGTAGGCCATAGTTAACATAACTAGAGATAAGAATTTTCACTTGAGCTGGGATTTGAGCCCAAAACCTCTAGCTTAACGCGCTGATTCTCTACCATTGAACTATTTAGGCACACCTTCCGAGGCAAACATAAATCCCCTCTATTAATCCCCGAGTCACCAGTAAGTAGTGTAACCTGTGTTTTGAAGACTATTAACAGACCGGAACCTAAATAGGCCTGCATCATTTTTGACCCGGCTGGAGAGGGAGCCCCAATTCTATATCAATGAACTCATTTTGATTTTTTTGTACATCCAGAAGTTATTTTTTTTATTCTACCTTGATTTGGAATAATTTGTCATATCATTCGTCACAAAAGTGCTTCTTCTTAGAGACGTCATTATGACGGAGTTTCGCTAAAACGTCAGCCAGTTACGAAGCTTATATGGAAACAGTCCACTGCCTTGTCACGCAGCGGGCCCGAGTTCGATTACCGGTCGGGACAGGCTCCTGGGTAAGGTTTTTTCGGGGTTTTTCCTCACCTGTAAGACAAATGTCAGGAAGCTTAGGGCCCAACGGTCCCCGAAAATCATCCGGCCATCATTATCATCATCAATTCATCAATTCATCATCCATCACCAGTATGGAAAACTACTGGAAGCTACCACACCTATAATTCCTTAGTAAAGCTGCAAAACATAGCATGAAAATGTTATGATTGCATTGAAAGACCTACCCTCGGGCAAATATTATATATAGATTCTTGTACTTCTTGTAAGCTCATGTTTCCCTTAACAGCGATTTAGGCGCTCTCCCCCTACAGGGAAGAATTTGAACCATACTTATTTAGTTACACTTGTTTTCGTATAGATGCCATTTGAAAGGTCCGTAGTCAGCGTTCCAACTCATACTGACATCTAGGAAACCAAGGTAGTACTAGGATGGGAAAATTCGGTAAATTTTGCTTAGAGGCCTTTTCATTCAGGCTTAAGGATCTTTTACTAGCCTGAAAATCTTCAGACTCGGGACCCACGACTTAAAGTCCCTCCCGGAGGACTTGCTCCTTGGATTTTTTCCATTCTAAAAAAATTCATCGACCCCGGCCGGGTTTGAACCCGCGACCCTCGGGACCAGGGGTAAGGAGCATAACCACTAGTCCACCGCGGCCGATTATTATAGATAGATACAGGTATGAAAATAAATGTTTTCAGAGAAGCCGTGGTTTGATTTGTCATGGCTAACATGAGTAAAGTTATGTTAATTATGCTTCCATATTAGGTTTTTGTTCTATTAATAATTTCTTAAAGCGTTATTAACGAGTTTAACATTCCTATGGTTCTCCTCTGTAAGGAATACGAAATAAGAACCTTAATTGGTATAAACGTTGAGCTGAGAGTGTTGAGAAATGTAAGCCATGATTTTCCTATTATTATTCATCTTTAAAAGTAGAAATTGCAATTTTTGCAGTTATTCTATCAATGAAAGTCTCTTCTAACAGGATGAAGCCTTATGACTCATTAAATAATATAAGAAGTTAAATGCACCTCGTATTTTTCACAATCCTTAACTATATTTCCTTCTTATTAGCTCTTTCGTATTTCCAGAGATGAAATTAAAGGAATGCTTACGTGTGCATTTCGTTTCCTATCGAGAGAGAGAGAGAGAGAGAGAGAGAGAGAGAGAGAGAGAGAGAGAACTACGGAGAACATCTCCGGGGGGATCGCGTGTGCCGTTAAGATATAAGATGAACTAAATGGAAGAATGAAACAAGTGATATAAACTAAAGTCCAATTAATTTAAGTAGGCACCCTTTTAATTAGCAACGCTTTTAATAACTAGGGTCATTATATGTGAAAAGGTTACAAATTTGCTCAGAAGTTTCAGGTTCTTATATGTATATTTTGAATTATCATTTTTAAAATGTCATAGTCCTAAATCTATGACCACAGATTATAAGGTTATGCATAAGATCATGTTTTTCTGAAGTTATTGTTATTATATTCAACGACTTTATTTGTCATATTAGGTATTTAGCATCGCAACAAATCAAGCTTGAAAGGGCCAACAAATTCGGCTCAGAGGCCTTTAACTTCAGGGTTTAAGTATTTTTGCGTGTCGTAAACCTAAAAAAACTGGACCGTCCGAAGGAAACCATATTTAGGATTTTTAACCTTGAAAAACTTCATCGACCCGGTCCGGGTTCAAACCCCTGTGAATATAGTAAACACCGGGGCAGACTCACTGAACGTAATAAATGCAACAATTATCTGTATTTATATTACAGATCCAATGCAAGGCAAGCGGTTATGATACGGACAGTAAATCAGATCATTCATATTTTCCATTAATAATAAAACGAGCATATACCTCAAACAACTATTATGGTGACTATTTAACTCATGCCCCAAATGGGAGTCATAACCAATCACGTTTCAATGAATTTTGTTTTACATCCAATCACAGTCGTGTTTCACCTCGATAATTATCAAATTTTGATTACCAATTAAAGAAAGCTCCTCCTTTTTAATATTCTGAACAGGTCTGAGCATTATTTTGCAATGACTGACTATCTAACAAATACGTTGAATATAGCAAATAATGCACAGATTCATTTGACCTACACATGTTATTTGTGTGTTCAATAATTGTGTTTTTAAATATTGATTTTACTGAGTTTTTTCCGAAAAATGAATTAATAACCTATAATGTTGGTTATAATATACAGTTTGATGTGTTTTCATTTTTTTCTCCACTAGGGTGCATTCTTACAATATGAACTTATATGGCAATAAATAGTATGATCAAATTGCAGCGATGAACGAATGAAACATAACCAAACATTTCTCAATTGTTTTCAAACATCGCCTAAAGGCGATATATATATATAAACATTTTAAAATAGATATATTTAAATAATGATTTGTGAGTAAAGAGATTAATGTTATTCATTAAATAAAATAAATAAATAAATAAATAAAGCCTGATATGTCCCTTTAGGGCAAAGGCCTCCCTGTACAGGGGTTAAGCTCTATTTGAGAGTGTCACCCGGTGAGCTACTCCGTGGTGAGAAGTTGACTTGGATGTAGCACTTGGTTTGTATACACTGTCTGTTCTGTGATTAGTTAATACACAGTTGGCTCTCCATCGTTCTCCATCTTTTCCTGCATCTGGCGACTCTGGACCATTGCGCCCCTGCTCGTTCTTTGAAGATGTCAGCCCATCGTCGTCTTGGTCTTCCGCGCTGTCTCTTGCCTGTGTACGGGTCCCACATGGTTGTTTTTATTGTCCACCTGTCGTCCTGTATTCTTGCGACGTGGCCTCCCCACTTCCATTTTTTCCTGATGGCTTGTTGTGCGGGATCAGTTGTTGAGGATATCGCTTGAAGTGTTGTATTCGAGATTCTGTCCTTCAGAGTTATGCCTAAGATTTTCCTCTCCATTTTCCTTTGGCATACTTGGAGTGTGTACTTCAGTTTGGCAGTAAGATTCCAAGTTTGGCAGCCATATAACAGTGTTGGAAGAACACAGGTTTGTAGTGTTTCCATTTTGAGTTTCCGGTTGAGTGACTTGTCCAGCAGTATAAATTTCAGTGACCAGAACGCCTTCCAGGCGAGAGCTATTCTTCTGCTTATTTCCTTCTCTACTTTCTGATGGAAGGAGAGTAGTTGTCCTAAGTATATGTACTCGCTTACATATTGAAGATCCATTCCATCGACTTTGATTGGGTTTTCCGGACCATTAGACATAATTTGTGTCTTGCTTTTGTTCATCGAAAGGCCTGCAATTTTGCTAGTTTCTGAGAGCTCTTGTAGCATTGATTGGAGTTGTTTAGGGGATCTGGCGAACAATACCACGTCGTCAGCAAATCTTAAGTTGGATAGCCTGCTCCGTTTATATTTACTCCGTATTTCTTGTTCCAGTTTAGTTTTCGAAATATGTCTTCAAGCACGCATGTAAAAAGTTTAGGAGAAATTGGGTCGCCTTGTCGTACTCCTCTTTTGAGACTGAATGGTTGTCCCACAATTTCTGTCTTCACCTTGGCATAGCTTTGGCTGTAGATCTTATCCAGAACGCGGATGTACTTGTGTTCGATTCCTTGTGTGTGTAATGCCTGGAGGACACTTGAATGTTCTACTGAGTCGAATGCCTTGTTGTAGTCGACGAATGCTAGATATAATGTATGGTGGTATTCGACTGTCTTTTCTATTATTTGGTTAATTGCTTGGAGATGGTCTGTTGTACTAAAGCCTGAGCGGAATCCGGCTTGTTCTGTTGGCTGGTTTTCGTCCAGGACTTTTGTTAGTCTTCTTGTTAGCACTTTTGAAAATAGTTTGTATAGATTGGACATCAGGCTTATGGGTCGGTAATTATTCATGTCATCTTTTGTGCCTTTCTTGTGGAGAAGAATGATTGTGCTTGATTTCCATTGCTCGGGTATCTCTTCTGTCTGCAGAATTTTGTTAAAGATGTTTGTGAGTGATGGTAGTATTTGATCTGAAGCCAGTTTTAGCAATTCGTTGTATATTCCATCCTCTCCGGGTGTTTTGCCATTTTTCATTTCATCTATTGCAGTTCTAATTTCGCTGGCCAGTACTGGGGGAAAGGTGTCGACGTGGTTTTCGAGTTTAGCATCGAATATGCCTATGTGATTTGTTGCCTGGGTTGTTAGGGAGCTTGTATATAGGGATTTATAGAAATCTGTGGCTGACTGGATTATATCTGTTCTTAATGTGTTGCGGCCTCCTGCTTGGTTCTTAATTCCTAGCATCCATTGTTTGTCACCATTTCTTTCCCTCTTTGCTTTCCTTATCGATTTGGAGGTTTCTATTATTTGCCTAGTTATGGTTGTGCGGTACTCTCGCAGATCTTTCCGTATTTCCTTTTTCGTCAGTTTGTCCATTGCGGCATACTCGGTTCTATTCGACTCCGAAGCGTCTCTGGTTTGTAGCATCTCCGATCGACGTTCGATTAAGGCAATGGTTCCTTGACTGAGTTTGCCTTCTTTCTGAGCTTTCGTATTTTTGCTGGAGTCCTTGGTCGCCTGTAGTATACATTGTTCCAGGGAGTTGTACAGTTCCTGAGCACCTGCTTCTCGGTTGGGTTGGACTCTGCAATTCTGTTGCGAAGATGTAGCTGGAATTTGTTGCTGTCTATGTTTTCTATATTTTGTCTATGTTGCTTTGTTGGATGCTTCCTTCTTCTTTCTATCTTCATTTTTGCCCGCACCATCCTGTGGTCTGTACTGAATTTCAGGTTGGCTACTACTTGGATATCTCTTATGGTTCTTTGGTTATCGCTTAGGATGTAGTCAATTTCGTTCTTTGTGTTGCCGTCTGGCGAGCGCCAAGTCCACTTTGAGCTAGGCATTTTCTTAAAAAAGGTGTTGGCTATCTTTAGTTTATGTTCTTGTGCAAATTGAACGAGCTTTTCCCCTCTTTCATTTCTTGCCCCATGCCCATATCTTCCCACTGGGTCTTCATCCTCGTGGCTGCGTGGGCCCACTTTGCTGTTGAAATCTCCTATGATTAGGTTTAGTGTAGATTTGTGCTGATCTATGGTAGTTCCCAGGTTCCAGTAGAATTGTTCTATAGTTTTCATCGCTGTAGGCTTCTGTTGGGGCATAAACCTGAATGATTGTTATTGTGGAGCCTCTAGTTGCTAATTTTAAGACTGCGATCCTTTCAGACACCCCTACTATTTCTTGCACCATATGTTTGACTTGTTTTCTGATGATGAAGCCTACTCCTCTTTGTCCGGGAGTTGTGCCTATATAATAAAATAGGTCTCCGTTTTGTTTTCTATGATGGCTTCGCCAGTTCTTCTAATTTCACTAAGACCTAATACGTCGAATTTTATTTCTTTTAAAGCATGATCTAACTCTTCCTCTCTTTCGCTTGTTCTAAGTGTTTGTACATTCAGTGTTGATATTGTAATTGCATGGTCGTTGCTTGTTCTTGTTCTGGCATGTGGTAAGATAGTATGCTTTAGGTGTCTTGCTGTTGAAGGAGAGTAGTCCAGTTTACCCACTGATTGTTTACCAACATTTTTTGGTACCCAACTTGTACGGTGTTGCCTTTCTCTCGCTCTTCTCTTGCACGTTGTCTGAGTGTTTGTTGAATCTCTCTCTCCTGTCTAGTCAGATCAGAATCTATGTAGCAGTCTTGTCCTTTTAATTTGCTTTTGTTTTTCATGACGGCGATTTTATCTTCCATTGTCTTCATTTGTACTTTCACGAGGCCCCTGTCTAGTTGTCTCTTCCTATGAATGTTGCTCTGGTATAGTCTTCTTTGCATTCGATTTTTCTGAGTATTGCTTTCACTTTGTCATCTTTTGTGTTGTTTGTTTCCTCGTCAAAGTCCTTGCTTTTTATAATTATATTGTTTCTCTTTTCACTGCGCTGTCTCTTTTCCTCTGCGTTTTCCAGTGTTTTAGCCTCTCTTCTATTCGTCTGACCGAATCGTTTGTGCTGTTTTCTCCGCTGATTATTTTTTCTTCTAGTGAGCAGCATTTTTCTTCTAGTTTCTTGTCGAAATTCTTGATTTCGTTCTTTAGATCTGTGATGTTTTTCTTAGTCTCTTCTCTGAAATCCTCGTTCTGTCTTCTGATTTCTTTGATTTCGTTTAGTATGTCTGTAAACATGCCTTTTATACCTCCGCTGTTTCCCGCGCAATCTTCCTCGTCGCTTGTGCTTGTGCGGTTTGAGTGATTGTTCTTTGTGTTTGTTTTCCGGCCTGACTTATTACCCGCCATGGTGTATCTGTTTTCCGGTGTTATGGTGGTCTCTGCCTTGGGATCTGATATGGGTGCGGTCTGGTATTCGGCTGATTATTCCTTCGTATTTCTGGTTTGCTGCTCTCTTAGTTCTGTCGGTCTCCGGCTGATGGTAGTACTTGCTGCCTGATCGCGCGCTGCTCGCCTCTGCCGTTCACTTTGTTGCTAACAGATGTCGCTAGTTGTCCTGTAGTCCTTCTCTCTGCTTGCATAGATGTTTACAACTTCGCCGTTGGTAACCCTGCACTGCACTCAACGTTATAGCACTTCACTAACCCCACTTTCTTCTTTTGTCGTCTGTGGTTTTACTATTTAGACGTATGGCACTTTGCCTACACTTTCAGTTGTGTCTATTAATTTGTACTATCACCTGCGTTACAATTTAGCTCTCTATTTGTTCTCTACTCACGGTTTATCTTCATTTTCCTCCCGTTCTCCTTGTTACAGCTCCTACATTAGTTGTTGCCAACAAATAGTCCTAACAAATGCTACTCTTGATTTCCAAATCCTCTAGATAAAATGGGAAATCACTTGTGACATTACTTATGATAAAGATCGGTATATTTTGATCAGAGGCCTCTTTATTTACATTTAAAATTATTTTATGAGCCTAAAAATCTTCATACTCGGGACCTACGAATTAAAGTCCATTCTGGAGGACTTGCTCCTTGAATTTTTCTATTCTAAAAAAACCATCAACCACGGCCGAGTTTTAACCCGCGACCCTCTGACCAGAAGCACGGGACAGATCCACTAGTCCACCACGGCTGACAAAACTGAACTTTCACAACAAAAAGTTATAGGCCCTATCTTTAGGAAAATTAAATACTCCTATTTTATCATGAAATATAATTATCACTAAATTACCAAACTATGCCCTATTTGTAGTTGAAACTCGAAACGAAATATTCCGGACAGATTATAAGGAATGACAGCACAAACGGAAAAAGAGTATCAAGATTTATTGATCTATTGGAACGTTTTGAGTTAATACGGAAGAAGACTTTGGGCAGCTGGGATTGAAACCTTGAAGAAAGAAGTTTCTAGATTGTAATGAATGGGCATCTGTCATTACTGAAGTTGAGGTTAGAGCTGTAATGATAAAGAAAAAAAATCATGTCCGGCTGGGATTAAACCCGCGAATGTCGGAACAAGAGACGAGCATGATAACCACTAAACCACCAGGATCGATATTTGAAATCGGGATCTCTCAATTGCGAGTCTCAATAGCTATAACATGACCTGACTGTATTGTACATCTCACATTGTTACTGACTGTACGGATGGGGAAGAAGATATTTTGATTAAAATACCTTTCACATCCAATTTTCATAGCGAGAGTCATGTTCCCCTTGCAATTAGGGTGCTTCGGCCGGCTGAAGATACAGACCTCCGCTCTATGTTTAATCAACAAAAAATGGGAATCTCATTCTGTGTGTGCGTTACATCCCGGGACTCCGCGCTCCGGTAAACCGCACACGTCAATACAACACGCACTTCACGGTACAAATATATTTATTACTAGCTAATATCCGGCGTGCGCTGCTACACCTACATAAATTTAAATTAATGTGCTTTTATGTTTAGTTGAATAAGTAAAAGGAAAAATAATTATAAATTTATATTTTTTAGAAACCCCGTGCTGATTACCCAGTGTTGCCAGGGAAATCTACTTATCCCGATCTTCTTGATATAAATGAGCAGAAATACGAAAATTAATGTGTTTTATTTTTAGTTAAATAAGTTGATGCAAAAATGTAGGCCTATATCTTAATTATTTTTAGATACTCGGTGCTGTTTACCCGGCGTTGCCCGGGAATCTACTCATCCCGATCTTCTTGGCATAAATGAGCTGAAAGACAAAAATTGATGTACTTCTTATGAGTTGAATAAGCAACATGTAAAATAAATATAAATCTATATCGTAATTATTTTAAGATTCCCCGTGCTGATTACCCGGTGGGTCCGGGAATCTACTTATCTCGATCTTCTTGGCATAGGCACTAAATGAGCTAAAAGACAAAATTCATTATTGTGAGTTATCCGTAAAAGAATACCCGTCATGTGCTGCTATGCTTGCACAGGAATCTAGTACTTGTCTCGATCTTCTTGGCATCAATGAAAGACAAAAATGGTTATTGTGAGTTATCCGTAAGAGATAAACTTATGCTGCTGCGGACTTTATTGTAGAGCTTTTTTAGATATTCAATTCTGTGTACATTAGTTTTGTGTATTTGTTATGGTTTAGGCAGCGTAAGCCATTTAAGCGTCCAAAGAGCTACTTTTTTCACGTTTTCCACTACAAAGGCGATTTTTAAGGATGTACGAGTTGAGTATCACAACTCTCTTATAGCCTATGTTCATCCCGGGAATCACTTGAACATTTTGCATAATGTCCTATCACAATCGGAAAAAAGGTATGGCCGCGCATAAAGTACAAACAAACAAACAAACATTCATTTTTATATATTAGATATCTTAGAGAAGCAACAGTGAGTATGGACATGTTTGGCAGTTAATGATTATCTCTGTTCTATAATCAAAGAACAAAAAATATAATATACAATAATTAGATGCACCATTTTTCCTATAAACAATAAAAAACGACAACAATGTAAAACGAATCATGCAATTGTGGCTACTAAAACATCGATACAATTTTCGCAAATTATAGCGAAAAGTTATAGGCCTATTTGAAGCGAAATATATTAATTCTGCGAAAAATGCGACATGAGAGGAAATAATTTTCAAAATATATTGCCAATATCTGTACGTGAATAGAAAATCCCAGCTCAAGAAAAATGTAGTTAATGCAGTTCCAGCACTTACACCAGTATGTAACAACGTAAACAAAATACGGTATTTCTGGTGGTAATGTAGATGTGAAATAGGTTTTTTCCAAGAATCATTCCGAGTAGAGAGTTGATACATTTTGAGAACAAATAAAATTATAATCTGAAAGTTTCTAAAGTGTAGAAATTAGTTACGATTTTGAAGATAGGTCGCACACAGACGGTTGCGGTGAACAGTACAGCAATTTTTTTTTTCAGTGACGGTTCTGTATGTTTCCGAGGGGTTTGTTTTAACGTGCAAGTTTTATTATGTGTGCACCGAGTGGTATAAAATATACACCATTCCATTCCATAGTAATTCTGCCCGAGGGCAGGTCTCTCACTGCATTTTCATACTATGGTTTGCAGCTTTACTAGGGAATTATAGGTGTAATAGTTTCCCGTTTCTTTCCACACCGGTGAAGGATGATGATGAATGGCCGGATGATTTTCGAGGACCGTTGGGTCCTAAGCTTCCTGACTTTTGTCTTACAGGGGAGAAAAAAACCCGAAAAAACCTCACCCAGGAGCTGTCCCGACCGGAAATCGAACCCAGACCCGTTGCGTGACAAGGCAGCATGCTATCTCGAGACCACAGCGGTGGAGATATATAGACTACCACAATTAAACACATTTCTAAGAATAAGGACAATACGCTACAAACCGGATGATCGAGGGTTTGAGTTCCGGTGGGGTCAGGGTTTTTAAACTGATCCAAACCTTCTCGTGGCACTGTGGCCCTGAGGTTGACTCAGTCTCTAATGTAAATGAGTACCTGATGCTTGTTCTGAGGGTAAAGGCAGCCATCAAGCAGGTCTGAAAACCTGGTTAACATAAAATGCCGATTGTCTAGAGAAAAAAAAACCTACTACCCCAAGGGACTTCTATGGCCAGTAGTGGGGTCACTTTACATTTACCTTATCTAAGAATGAGGAACATTTAAAGCAAAAATTAAATTTCATAACACGAAAACGGCAGGCAACAATAAAACTTTCACCTGAAGCACAAAAAGCGATGTCAGAAGTAAAAGAGTATATCGAAGACAATATCCCTAAAGAGCAGTCAGACTATTCCAAAGTATGTTTGTGGCTACAAAGATATGTTCCAGGTAAAAACTATAAATTATAATATAATTTGATATTGATCAAATTATCAATACTGAAAATAAGTTTCTTGTATTTACTGCTCATTTTTTATTTATCTTTTTAGGATTCGGAGCTCTCACTAAACCCAAACAGCAAAGAAAATAGTTCATTTCTCGTTGCGCCAAAGAAGTATTTGCAAGTGTAAAAGATTATTTGGAAGGAAAACTGATTTAACACTGCTCAGCGATGAAAAATTGACTCAGCAGGCCGTTATGTGTTCGCAATCCTGATCCAAACTTAAAAAATCAGTATCCGAGCAGCCATTATTTCTATTACAATGTGCTTTTTTAGAATATGCGAATAGCAAACTCTATTGTCAAGTAATATTCAGTGAATAAAATTGAATAAAATTGAAAGTGAACATGAAAATATGAAATATGTAGTAACTGATTCGAACGCATACATGTTAAAATGTTGTGAATTTCTGAAGGTAATTAAGAGAGACTATTTGATACCCATCACTTGTTGGGTCCATACATTTAGGTTGTTCGGAGGGGTGATGCTTCAAATTTTAAACTAACTCAAAAAGAATTGTATAAAACAGTTTTCTTATATGCATAGGAAAATTTAAGCATATATTTCGTTCATACCTAGATGAAAACTATTAAGAAATGACAATTTATTTCTATTCGAGTCTGTGTTGAGTAGATGGAATAATTGATTGAAAGCTGCAAAACATATTCATATATATCCTCCATACATTTTTAGAACAATTGTCACCAAAATGAAAAACTGTTCCTGCAAATCATAGGTTGATAAATTGAAAAGGCCATGTATCTTTAGGTCTGCCAATTGGTCTTTTACCAAATATGTTTCCTTATATAACCTTATTTTTTATTATTTGAGAGAGGTGATTTATAGGAGGGATGATTGAAAAAATCTAGGTCTGGTTAGGTATGTATGAAGAACTTATACCCGCATAACAACGAACCTACTGTTTAGATAATTCCAGTGAATTGGTTATCAATTTAAGTTATCTACTTTTTCAACGGCATTTAGGGTCACATTGGGCTGCATTATATATTTTCTTGTGTCTTCAGTTTAGACTACAGATGGAAAATGTTTGCTTCTGTTCATTTTTACTTCTTTACATTTTGGAGCATCTATTTAAATTACTTCCACACACGTTCGTAAGTAAAAACAAATGTAACACGTTATACTTCTCACCTCTCATCCATATATATATATATATACTTAACTCTAAACATAAAGCGATAATAAAAAGTCGTCTATACATCGTAATTTAAAGTCATCAAAAATAAATTAAACGTTTTGAGTAAACAATTTCAGTACAGAAAATTCTTTCACGCAAATAAACTAAGTGAATTCCTCAGCAAGTCGAATTTGAAGTCCGATTTTCATCGTTTAAAGAATATATATTTTTTTTGTTAAATATATTATATGTATACAGTTGCACTGCGGAAAAACAAACATGGCAGCTACTAGAGCGATATAATATTGAGTTCAAGGTAAACGCTCAGTTCTAATGTCGGATTACATTGACTTTTGGATAATATCTTTCTTGTTTTATTTTAATAGCATATACTGAGTTCCATGGCGAAAAATCGAAATATCCAGCTGATTTTTAAATATCTCCCTCCAGGTTAACCATCACTCCTGATATGCTTTACTTTCTGATTAACTAACTGGAATTTACTTTTTAATTTATTGCTACATGCCAAGTTTGGTTTAAAAAAATATTGCTAACACTTGAGTCTCAAAACACACAAACACACACACATATAATTTTTATGATGGACATTTTCCATGTTTTCTAGTTATGATGCGATGATATGAAATATTTTCTTCAAATTATTTTCATGTAAACAACCTCAATAGCTATATTTCCTCGGAATTCATTAAGACACCAAGTTGCTATCTCTAGCAGTTTTGAAATTATTAACATATAAATAAATTGAGTCCGAGACTTTTCTCCTTCGGCTTTCCCCCACTTATAGGTTTGCCGTCTTCGGTTTCCATTTATCTCTATCATTCCAATCTCCCTCTTCCAAATTCCTATCATCCATTACAGTTCTGAAGTAGGTTTTCCATTTCCATCTTGGTCTGCCACGTTCATTTCTTCCAGGGGGTGACCTCTGGTATATATTTTTTGGCCATCTTCCTTTTTCCATTCTTTGTACATGGCCATACCATTTAGGCGTTTGATTTTCAATTCTCTTAACAACAGATGTGGTGACATTCATTTTTCTCCACAGGAATTCATTTCTTACTTTATCCTGTCTTGTTTTTTGGAGGCTTCTTCTAAAATAATCAAATTCAACTGTCCTAATTTTATTCTTTTGTAATTCTGTCAAAGGCCAAGTTTCACTTCCATATGACAAACTATTCTGTATTATGCTCTTATAAATTTTCATTTTAGTTTCCTTTGTAATATTTTTGTTCCAAATCATTCCATGTCCACCGCTATCGTAACGTGCTGCCTTGTTACACAGCGGGCCCGGATTCGATCCCCGGTCGGGGCAGTTTTTCTGTGTGAGGTTTTTATCGGGGTTTTTCCTCACCTGTAAGACAAATGTCAGGAAAATGTTAAGGCCCAAACGGTCCCCGAAATCATATGGCCATCACCATCATCCTTATCATTATCATTATCATCATCATCCTTCGCCGGTGTGGAAAGCAACGGGAAGCTACCACACCTACAATTCCCTATTAACGCTGCAAGCATAGCATGAAAATGCTATGATTGCAGTGAAGGACCTGCCTTCGGACAGAATTACTATGGATGGATGGAATATAAAATAAAATGGTACCTGGCTAATTCGAAATACAAAGAGTTGCAAATCCTATATAAGGATTTTCGTATTGTAATTAGTAGCCTATACATATAAGAAGAAAGGAATATCAAAGACATTTTGTCAGGAAGAATAATGGTAAAATACCCTAAATTACTTTAGACCCCAGAGTAGTTGAAATAAGAAGAGACTCTAGTGAGTTGAATAAGACTGCAATGACTTAATGTTTTCAATTACATCAGAAAACTTAGTATTAAAAGTCGGAGTATTAAGGCTCAAAGCAAGAATGGATGGAGGACAAGGTTAAACTCAAAGGAACACAGTGCTAAAGATTAAGAATAAGATAGGAGGGGGGAGGAATGGAAATTTTAAAGAAGTTTGAGAATGACCATATAATTCACAGGTATCCTGAAGAAAAAATTAAAATATATATAATGAAGAAAATACTTAAATTAAATTTCTTTATGCCTCATCTCATATCCAGTCTTCTAATTATACCGGTTTCAAAACCTACGTGATTTAATCTTCAGTAATATCTCGACCAATGTTGTGTCGTTCAGGAATTTGATTTGTTTCGGAGGTTCATCTTGTCCACAAACAGAGGGAGTAAGAAGCAGTTTTCCTGAACGACATAACATCTGTCGAGATATTACTCAAGATGAAACCACCTAGGTTTTGAAACCGGTATAAATAGAAAACTGGGTATGAGGCGAGGTATAAAGAATTTTAATTTAAATCTTAAATTAAACCCCATAGTGATTTTTCCTATAATAGGTCAATCCATCCATAGTAATTCTATCCGAGGGCAGGTCTTTCACTGCAAGCATAGCATTTTCATGCTATGCTTTGCAGCTTTACTAGGGAATTATAGGTGTGGTAGCTTCCCGTTGCTTTCCACACAGGTGAAGGATGATGATGATAATGATAAGGATGATGACGATGATGGCCGGATGATTTTCGGGGACCGTTGGGCCCTAAGCTTCCTGACATTTGTCTTACAGATGAGGAAAAAACCAAAAAAACCTCACCCAGGAGCCTGTCCCGACCGGGGATCGAACCCGATCCCGCTGCGTGATAAGGTAGCGCGCTACCTCGAGACGACAGCGGTGGACAATAGATCAATAATGAAAGAATATTAAATTAGCATTTTGATGTTTCTGTTCGTTGGGGAATTATTTATTTTATAAATCTTTAGCGGAGTATGCAGTGTTACTAACATCAGAGTAAAACCTGTTTGCTTCTTCTAGAATGTATTGGAACAAATTTTTGTGATCCCTCTGTTTTCAGGATTGATAATCCGCCTTGCTGAAGATTCAGGTAGCATGTTGACGTTTGATACTATAGTCTCTCTGGTTTAACTTTACGAGAAATTTGTAGAATGAGACAACTGTGCTCACCTCTCTCACTCGCACCAGTGTTGTCGGAGTTTCTTCACCAGATGTTAATGGGGAAAAGGGGGAAGAGGAAAACTGAAAATAGGGTGGGTTCTTTCTTTTGTATCTAGACTAAAGTGGTCAACCATCTACCCTTGTATCTCCATCTTTCTCTCCGCCAAGTTAAACCAGCCATACAATAGTAAGCCTTTCGGTTGCCTTTTCATAAATCTATTGGCACACAGATCCATTTAAATGTATAAGTTGAGAAATCATGATTTTGGCACGTATGCCCTTATGAAACTAAACGTTTCAATTGTATTGATGATAGAGTTTTTAATGAAATGTGCTTGTAATTTGACGTACATGGCCACAGAGTGCATTCTTTCAACTTTATCGATAATTTAACCGTGGAATGTATTTAATAAACATGTTTAGTGAAATATTTCACTTGGATATAGGAGTCTACCAGACCTCATTATTTTAATATTCATGTGCAATAATACAAATTGTATGATTGCCATACAATAATCTCCATGGCGTGATAGGGATAGAAGGCCTGGCTTATCAGCCCTACAACCACATGTGTCAATTATAGAAGTGGACAATCATCATCATCATATGGTATCATGGCAGCTGCCGCCGTCTTCCGGAAACCAAACGCCATTCCTCTCTATCCATCCATTGATCTTCCTCCATTCCTCTGATATTCATAGCTGCTTGTACCCCTTCTATCCAAGTTTTCTTCGGTCTTCCTCTCTTCCTCCTTTCCATTGTGATCCATTCCATAACAATTTTAGGCGATCTTTGCTCTGGCATTCGTTTGACATGACCATACCACTGCAATATTTTCTTTTCTATGATGTCTATGATGTCCGGTTCCTCTTGTACAATCATTTAGGCAAAACAGTGATGACATATGTTCCCCCCAGCCGTTATAACTGGCTTTCTCAACCTCTAACCGGGCTGATCGTTGATATGACTCAACCTCTAATGGAAATGAATAGGTATGCTAGAAGTTTGTTTTGGGGTAAATATGGACGTCATGCAGGGCTAACAATTCGGCTGACGCTATTGCCGATTGCCTATAAAAGATGAGAGCTTTAGCATTACTCCAAGAGCCTCATAAGGCATGCAGTGGAATCATTTTACACTCAGTCTAGGATTTTAAAGAGAGATCAGGGCTTGCTTGGTTTAGGCTAGGGGCATGAAAATTTCTAAAAATTAGCGACGTTCACGATATGCGAATATGTCCAATGTGCGGGAGCTTTAAAGACGAGATGCATATATTAGGAAAATGTAATAATTTAGAGTATTGGAGGTGTCAGTTATTATCGGAAAGATTTCTAAATTCAAATCGTGAAAGATGGCATGCTACGAGTTAATGGTAAATCCAGAAAACTGTATAAACTTGGGTAAATATCTGGATAAAACTTGGAAAATAAAAACAACACTAATTCGTGAATAAATAGATATGTTAGCAAAATGCAATATCATTAATTCTTAATCATTCTACATAACCTAATTAATGTAACATTTTATTGGATTACACTGGTCAACATGATTTTTGTCTCATGAGTACCAATAGTTGAACTTAATGCAGTTTTTTATCGTGTTTTCAAATATGTATTCGGAATTTCTCCATCACCCACAGTTTTTTTTACTTAAATTTCAATTAATGGATTTAAATAATTATTTTCCGCTTAACAAACATTAAAGGGATTACGTCAAAATCAAATCATACAGTGGTGTACCCTGACTTGCAATCTGCAATGAAACCAGTTCCACGCTGCAAAGAATTGCCCATACCAAAGTCTCCAGAATATGTGACAGATGAAGAGAGCTCAGATTCTGAGGAAGTAAGGAAGAAGAAGAAACAGATTTTGGTGATACAACTTTTGAATAAAGCTGTTCATCTGAGCCTCATTTATTGACTCAAGAAGATCTTAACGATCTCATACGAGATTTAAAGTGATGCAAAAGCCATTCGGAAATACTTGGTTCCCGGATAAAAGGATGGAATCTCTCGGAAACCTAGCGTGATGAAGGAAAACTGATATCATATTTGAATTCAGGAGAATAAATACTATCAGAATCGCATATTTTTCTTTCTGAGACAAAAAAGTAATTGTTTTTTTGTTGCTCAGTATTATTACTCGTATCTAATTGTAAAATTATTGTATACTCTTTTTTCTTCATTTTTACGTTATATTATTACCAAACATCGTGTTATGGTAACGGACTGTCAACAGCATGTACGGCTTAGTGCCCATGCGACCCATATTTGTAAATAACATTGTATATGTCTTACTTTTACCGTGTAATAAAATCCTACATTTACTACTACCCTTACCTTTTTACCCAAATTTCACACGAATCTGGGCAGGCGCCGGTTTCTACACTGCCCAAAATTTAAAAAATAAATTGATTTTAATAGCTCTACATTTTAATAGAGTTAAAAATTGTATGATTTTCACATGGTAATTTCCAAGACATGTTAAGCCCAGAAGTCCCTTAGCTTACCAGCTCCACTTCTATATGTGTCAATTACAGAGGTGCTCAATCATTCAGCCACAATAGTAAAAATATAATTTCCCCAGCTGTTACAGCAGGCTTCTCATCTTGGAGCCGCAATTTATCATCGATACGACTCAACCTCTAATGAAAATGAGTACTAGACGTTTGTTCTGGGAGTAAGGGCGGAACATCAAGCAGGGCTAGAAATCTGGCTGACATCTTCCGATTGTCTAGAAACATGGAATCTCTATCCTCCTACTAATTCCAAGGCCCACCTAACGCTTTTACCTTATTTACCAAATTTCACACGAAACCAAAATTTAACAAATAAAAAGTATTTTCGTAGATTTTCACGGCCGGAGTTGATATGATGATATTGATGAAGATTTTCGGGCTGTAGGCCGTGGTCGTGAGGCTTGTAGTTCCCCGACGTTTCGCCAGAGACTGCGTCTGGCATCCTCAAGGGTTGTCTCTGGCGAAACGTCGGGGAACTACAAGCCTCACGACCACGGCCTACAGCCAGAGACTGCGTCTGGCATCCTCAAGGGGTGTCTCTGGCGAAACGTCGGGGAACTACAAGCCTCATGACCACGGCCTACAGTCCGAAAATCTTCATCAATATCATCATAAAAAGTATTTTAGCTGTTCGGAAAAAATTTAATGACTGTATAAATAATATGATTTTTGTAAATTGTAAACTGTCTCAGCAGTAATAAAACACTGCAGCTTATGATAATATGATACAGATACTATTTTATGGAAAAGCAGATGTAATAATAAAAATCACATATACTGCAATGGACAGGAATGGGGAATGGAATAGGGTCATGGACGCTTCTTGTGGTAAAACCAGAGGGAAAGCGTCCAGTAGGTAGAACAAGAATGAAATGGGATAATAATATTAACCATAATTTGGGGGAAGTGAATTATAAAGGGAATTATTAGAAAACAATGGCTAGGGATAGGGATGTAAGGAGAGCATAAATATGGATTGCCTGACACCTCTGACTTCGATAGTTCCAATAGTTAGTTTGTTAATTATCGTAACAATCATGTGTTTCAGGAAACATGTTATCTTTTTGCATGCCTTATTTCCTATCCCATATATTTGTTTTCATCAAATGTTCCTTAATTTCCTAGCATGAATATCTTATAGGACATTCACGAAGTGTCTCCAATGGAACTTTCCTTTGCCACCTTCTTTACTCTTTCCTAGTTATTCTTGTCCTGGTTCTTCTCCACTTTTGTTTTGACTTTCTTCATTTTTTTGCCTCCGAATTTTCCATTTTGACGCCGCTTTTTAACTGTTTTATTATGTTTCCGTAATATAAGTCCGAAAAATTAAACTCCATACCACAACTCTAGATGGACCTTGGGCTATTTCAGTCGGTTGATGAGCTCACATCCGTATGTCCCATTTACACGCGTAGACGTTCAACGAACGAATTAGGAGTAACAAGTGATCAACATTTCGAGTCCCCCAACCGTTATAACTGATTTTCTCAAGCTTCAGCCTCTACGTATTGTACCTATTCAAATTTCTCGCGATAATAGGTGCATACCGATTCAAAATCGGTTGAAATTTCATGGGAACATTTATTCTCCTGTGGTGACTTAAACTAGTGCATGTCTCGTAGGTTTTGGCCAACCCAACATCCCTTGACCCAGCCTGTTACGGCGCGGAGCAATATATGTCATATGCAGTTCCATTTTCTTCTTTTTATTTTTCTATTTTAATTTCTTATCGCTGTGTCTATTCCGCTCTAATTGTATCGGTAAAAAATCCTAGATTTGGTCACTGAACGTAATGTTTAAAAAGTTTCAGGCTTTCTGTGAAGATCGATGTTGCAGGAAAGGAAAATGCTAACACTCGTTATGAGGTGTCAGACTTGTGACACGTGAAATGTGGTCCTTTGTGAGGCTGTCGCGCCTCTGTCTTCCCGAGAACTGAGATGAAAATACCAGACATTCCACGCTGCGGGCCATATAAATCAATTGCTACAACGCGCAACAAATCCCAGATCAATGACATACACTCGGCCAATCTTATCTAGATCTTCCTTGAGGTTTTTTCTTTTTTTTTGAGTCCAAGCAAATTCCGTATTAGAACTATAAGCCCCATTTGCCTTATATAATAGCGGACCTCCTTCCATGATAACAATGTCAAAATAACTTTAAAAGGGAACTTATCCTGGAACCGTGGTACTTTTGAGTTGTATACCCAAAAAAATCTTCATTTTGGGACGATCTACAGAGGAACCCAATAGCTAATAACGCTGTGTGGATGATATTTTATGCAGATTGGGGCTCTCAAGGCACAAGCTGTGTGTCTCATTATATAAATTTCTACACTTTGGTCTAAATATTTTAATTTAAATATATATATATATTTTTTTTCACTGTCACCAGATTCTCTTAATATATTTCTGGCATTCTCTCATGGAATACCATGATATTTCTGGCATTCTCTCATGGAATACCATGATATTTCTGGCATTCTCTCATGGAATACCATGATATTTCTGGCATTCTCTCATGGAATATCATGATATTTCTGGCATTCTCTCATGGAATACTATGATATTTCTGGTATTCTCTCGTGGAATACCATGATATTTCTGGTATTCTCTCGTGGAATACCATGATATTTCTGGCATTCTCTCATGGAATACCATGATATTTCTGGCATTCTCTCGTGGAATACCATGATATTTCTGGCATTCTCTCACGGAATGCTATGATATTTCTGGCATTCTCTCATGGAATACCATGATATTTCTGGCATTCTCTCACGGAATACCATGATATTTCTGGCATTCTCTCATGGAATGCCATGATATTTCTGGCATTCTCTCATGGAATGCCATGATATTTCTGGCATTCTCTCATGGAATACATGATATTTCCTGGCATTTTCTCATGCAATACCATGATATCTCTGGCATTCTCTCATGGAATGCCATGATATTTCTGGTGACAGTGGGAAAAAATTAAATTAAAATATTTAGATCAAAGTATAGAAATGTACATAATGAGACCCGATTTTTAACCACAGCTTGTGCCTTGAGAGTCCCAATCTGCATAAAATATAATCCACTAAATTTGCATTCTTAGCCATTGGAGTATTGGAGTCCCTCTTTAGATCGTCTCAAAAGGTAGATATTTTTGGGTATACAACTCAAAAGTGCTACGATTCCAGGGAAAGTTATCTTTTAAAGTTATTTTGACACTGTTATCATGGAAGGAGGTCCGCTAATTTTAAGTGACACTGTAACCCACTTCTGACGTTGGGGCACTTGAAAGGCGGATTTACGTTACGCTGATGATTTGATTGGTGATAAATGAAAATGATGCATCGGAAGAATCCATAAACCTAAACTTAACCGTAATTACAAATCATGGAAGACAAAAGGTATTTAAGTAAGAATTTCTTTGGTCTGAGCAGGAATCGAATCTGGGATCTCATGTACTGTATTCAGAAACTCTGACGACAAGACCACGAGGCTGGCGAATATTTTAAAGGAATGTTTTTCAACGTTATATTATACTATTCTTGGTCGTGTTAAGGATGGAGGATATTAAACCTAACTTAACATTAACTATTTTATATCCACGTTGTAGTCAAGTTGACTGGTCATAACGACCTATCGATGATAGTTTCAAAAGACTTCTTCAATGTATATACACTGTTTAGAAACCGACCTAATCGACCAACACTACAGTCTGTTTTCGTTGACAGGCGTGCTCCGGTAACGAAGAACTAAATGATCTCCCCTTTGTGAGAATCCTCATTATTACTAAAATTTTCTGAGTTATGTTAATGTAGAAATTAATTTACCCATCTATTCACATCCCCACAATCGTATATATTAGTTTTGCTTCCCTTATTTAAGTTTCACAAGGATTACATCTGTTTCTGTAATTGCGAGCTTGTTTGAAGCTTTGCTGTGCTTTGTACCTTTGATAATAGCTTTGCCCGAGGGATATGACCAGATGTACATATTTAAAACATCTCCTACTCTATTAATTTTGTCAGTCCTGGAGAGCTAGTGGTTATCGTGCTCCCTTCTGATTCAGAGTTTAGCGGCAGGTGATTTTTTAGGGCGTTAACCTCCTAAGTAAATATTTCCTTCCGAAGGGACGCAGATTTAGAACCTGAACCCTGGAAAAGAGTCTTCAAAGCAAAATACAACGGTCATTTGACACTGCCTTTCACAATTCTCCACATTTTCACTATTTATTTCTTTATACAGATGTCTTGGTATAATCAAGTGACCAGAATTATCTCAGAAGTATGTAAAATGTCCTGAACTCAGATCAGAAGGAAAAAGAAATATTGGGAGATCTATGAAGCATGGGAGTTTGTTAACATTATTATTACACGATTCCCCGGCTCAAATTACACGACATCGGCCCAAATTACACGGAAACATGTTTTATATAAAGATAATTTTTAAACAATTATTATAAGGCATAGTTATTATCAAAACAATTTATACTGTATATTATTGATCTTGTAGAAGATTTCCGGGCTGTTGGTCGTGATCTTGAGGCTTGTAGTTCCCCGAGGTTTCGCCAGAGACTGCCTCCGGCATCCTGAAGGGTTGTCTTGAGACTGGCAATTTTGTCGACTACCTGCCCTATTTATACATTTATCCGCGACGTGTTCTCTGCGCGGTCCGTACCTTGAGGATGCCGGACGCAGTCTCTGGCGAAACGTCGGGGAACTACAAGCCTCAACACCACGGCCAACAGCCCGAAAATCTTCTACAAGATCATCATAGTAACTCTAGCCGTGAAAGCCTCAGTCAACATATACTGTATATTGTTTATCATGTATAAAATGTACAGCATTTGAAATATATTTAAATGAGTTACAACGATTTTAAATTAAGTGGCCAAAATTACAAGGATGTCCCCTAATGTAGAACTTTATTAAATTATTAACTTGGTAATTAAAGTACAAAATATAAAAGAATGACTAATGTATCCCTTGAACTAGTTTATATTAATTACATTCCCAACGAAATTGGTCAGTAAGCTTATTTTCCAATATTACTTTAAAGGAGAAATCTTTCGTGAGAAGGCTAATAGGAAGGCGCAGATGTAGATGGGAGGACTATAATAGTAGTCTACCCCGTAGGTCCTCACATGGGGACATGAATGCTCCCTGGCGAGAGTTTCTTAACCAATCTAATTAAGTTATGTTTATTTTATTACATATGTCAGCGAGTGGCATGTGGTCAGCACATTGCCACCATGAGACATCTAGCAGGCATCTAAGGTATTATTTGGATGGGGAAGGTCAGCTAATTTTGTTCAGAGGCACTAATTTAGTTTGAGGTTCGTTTACGAGCCCGAAAATATTCAAACTCGAGACCCACGGTTTAACATTTCTCTCGGTGGATTTCTCCCTTGAATTTTTCTTTCCTAAATATTTATCAACCTCGGCCGGGTTTGAACCCGGCGCAGACGTAGATGGGAGGACTATTATCAATATCTATTAAAGTATATTTAATTTAACTTGGCCCCTAGACCACCGAGGCCAATGATAAAGAGAGTACAAAATATATAATAATAATAATAATAATAATAATAATAATAATAATAATAACAACAACATAAAATTTGATTAAACTATTGACATGTTAATCTTCTTGTATCTTGTAAGCCCGTGTTTCCTTTAACATAGATTTAGTCGCTCTCCCCCTACAGGGAAGAATTTGAACTATACTTATTTAGTTACATTTGTTTTCGTATAGATGCCATTTGAGTGATCCGTGGTCAGCGTTCCGCCTCATACTGACATCTAGGAAACCAAGGTATTACTAGGACGGAAAATTCGGTGAATTTTGCTTAGAGGCCTTTTCATTCAGGCTTAAGGATCTTTTACGAGCCTGAAAATCTTCAGACTCGGGACCCACGGCCTAAAGTCCCTCCCGGAGGACTTGATCCTTGAATGTTTCCATCCTAAAAAAATACATCGACCCCGGCCGGGTTTGAATCTGCGACTCTCGGGACCAGAGGCAAGGAGCATAACCACTAGTCCACCGCGGCCGATCTGACTTGTTAATGAAAGTACAAAATATAAAAGAATAGTGAATACATAGAACTGTATATCACATTTTCTAAATAAGTGTTTGGTAAGCATACGTTTCTTATTTTTAGTGCGGAAACCATTGGGCAAAAGACCAATAGGAAGGGCCAAAAATAGTTGGGAGGAAAATACTCGTATGTGGTTTAGAGAACTGGATTTGGCAAACATTAAACGGATTTGCTGGCTGAATATAGGGACTAGTGGAAGGGCATCGTGAATGCAGCACTGAACCCATATGTTTCACAAACCATAGAATTTGCTTAACTAGTTAGTTAGAGTGTAAATATAATTTTGAAATGTACAACACTGAAATGTCCCACAAGAATTAATGTAATGAGTGATTTTGAAATGCAGTTGAGAAGTGTTGGTACCGGAAAGAGGCTAATAGTGCAACCCGGCCCGGAACTACCGAGTTTCCTGCAAAATGGAACGGAACGATCCTCTTCCCCTTCACCTCTGCCAAGCGATAAAATCGTTTGCGAACCGGCGAGCACACTTCGCAATGCTATTTGTCACCGGAATTCATTGCCTGGATTAAAAAAAAAAAAGAAAAAGAGATAGTAGCAAGTATATGCTGTAGATTCATGAATATTCAACTACCCTTAATGTATTACTTCTACATTCACACATAATCCTATTCTTTTCTCAGCTCTTTGCTCTTAAGTTACACCAATTTCAAAATAATATCTCATTCTAATCTTACGGTAAAGTAATCGAAACTACGCAACTGCTTTTCAAAATTATAATGAAATATCTACATATTCATAAGTAATGTAGGATTTTGCCCATTTTTTATTTTCCTCCATTTTATGGATTCGTAGGCTTTCAATAAAAAACAGGTTTAACATAAAAGAAGGTAGAAAACTAAATTCTATGTTGCCTTCGCTGGTGCCCGTATCCAAAGGGACGGCCTATCCCAAAGTTTATTTTAGTTTTTATTTTTCTTAGTAAAGTAATGTTTAGTGTTTGCATGTTTTGTAAGGTATATTCGTATCTAGCACAGAAAATCACGAAAAAAGCTAATGCATTATGACGTAACTCAATATTATGTCGTAACTCAATATTTTATTGAAATCCCAAACAAATAGCAGTATTGTTGCACTCGCAGGGGATTTCGTCATCATTTAGTTTTGGCGTAAATAACACTGAGCAACAATTTATTTTTTTTTGTCTCAGAAAAAAAATGTGATTCTGATAGTATTTTTTTTCTCCTGAACTCAAATATGATATCGGTTTTTCTCTATCATGCAAGGTTTCCGAGAGACAGGAATTTATAATTTCAAACACTTTAATATTTTCTACATTCGTAACTATACAATATTCGAACATTCGGACTCACCTAGAAAGTAAGAAATGACTATTTTCTGCTATATTTCGCCAGTGGAGCATCCCTCTTGAAGGTCCAACAATAATCGGCCAGCATATTAGGTGTCTATTTGCCTTGATATATCTTTTCCATAGCTAAAATCTCCTGAGTTAGCTCATTTGGTTTTATTTTACAATGGACAAATGGACGAAAAAAGTTTATTAAAAATTAATTATTCAAATCCATTAACTGAATTTGAAATAAAAAAAACTGTGGGTGATGGAGAAATTCCGAATACATATTTAAAAACACGATAAAAAACTGCATTAAGTACAAATATTGGTATTCATGAGACAAAAATCATGTTGACACACAGATGTCGAGTAAAATCTCACAGTTTGCTTTATTTACTTCTGCAATTAGATCAGTAGTAATTAACTAAATCACAATTTTCTCACATACTTAATCATGTTACAAAATCTATATGTTTCACGATTATTTCACACTCACAAATGAGTTCAATCACTACAATTTGTCCTCCCGTTGTTCACTATCTCGCTGCTAATTCACAACTGACTGGCTTCCGACTTCGCCAAAGATTATATAGAAAGGGAGACGGAATTTTTTCGGTCTCTAATGGGAATTGTTCTAGTGTGGAAACATCTAGCCATCAATCTTTTACGAAAGGGAAGGAGTAATTCGTAGAGGTATCTAGAATGATGGTCCAGACATTTCGATTAACTGTCGCGGGTCTTTCAATTCGCGATTCGGCGAGTCGCAATTATATTTCGACCAAGGTGAGACCACTGTTCTCGCCTTTGCCCGCGAAATTTAAACGTCGTTAATACCACGTGCCACAGTATCATTTTTTCCTAGGCTATTTAATATTCTAACATAAATATTGCTACTGCTAGTTAAAACAGTATCGTTTATAATACTACATATTACATGATAAACAAATTGGTACTGTATACGATTTAACAAATTATTAATTTTCCGAATGTTTGAAGATCTTAGACTTACTTAGGAGGGCGTATATTTGTCCATATCGAAGGATAACTCCTATTTTCTTAAGAAGGACCTATAATTGTTTTTATGAGTTTATGAAAGCATAACAGCGAAGAAGAAGTGGAACTTTTTATAAGGATCGTTGACTTCTTCCACTTCTTCCTCTTCTTCTAAAACTTTTTCTTCTTCTATTTCCACTTCTTCTTCTTCTTCTCAAGCTTCCACTTCTTCTTCTACTTCTTATTTCTCTTCCACTTCTTCTTCACTTCCACTTATTCAATTTACACTTATTCTTCCACTTTCATTTCTTTCTCTACTTCTTCCATGTCCACCTCTTCTTCTTCTTCTTTCACTTCTTCATCCACTCCTAATAATTTCTCCTCTTGTTGTTGTTGTTCTTCTTCTTCCTCCACTCCATCCACTTCTGCTTCCACTTCTCCATCTTCCACTTCTTCACCTTCCACTTCTCCTTCTTCCACTTCTCATTTTTCCACTTATTTTTCTTCCACTTCTTTCCTTCTTCCACTTATTTTCCTTCTTGCACTTCCTTTTCTTCTTCCACTTCTTCTTCTATAGGATGTTTAAATTTTCCATATGGTCCTCCAACTCAACTCCCTCCAGTTATCTCTATCTTTCCAGATTTTTTTCGTTCATAATTTTTATCCATTAAACTCCTCTTACCTGTAAATTTTCTGATAACTTCATTTGCATCGTTCTTCTTGGTAGTCTAATATCATTCGCTTAACATCAGGTCGACTTAAACAACTATAATACCAGTTGTGAAGTAACCCCCTTAATTCAAATTTCAACTTATTTATATTTTCGACAATTTACACTTTCGTTTCGAGGAGTGTGAAATATCAGACTTAAATGTTAATTAGTTTTCCCTTAACATATATATTCGATATAGTCCGATATAAAATAGTAAAAATATAATAGCGGGCTAAGCATTGAAGATGCCCAAGTCGTATGCTTTCGAGGTTTGGCACGGGAAGACGGCAGCAGCTGTAAAAACCCGAAAATAGATGGAGAAATATAAAATAGCAAGGAGTGTTTATTTTAGTGAAATACTATACTATATCTTTCCAGGAGAACAAGGAAAAAATGTTGTTTCTCATTGCAATCTAAATGTTGATATTTATACGATGATGAAAATAATTTATTATTCTTCTGGTGAATGATAAATAGCACTAAAACTGTTAGTTTTGACCCAAGAGGTATCCTTTTATACTGGCACAAGAATGTTCGGAATATTGTACAATGTCTATAGGACACATTTTATACATATGTTTTACTTTCGAAGCCTATTTCGTATAATACAGATTATTTGAGTTCTAAAATAGATTTCTTTGAACTCAAAATATCTTCAGCTTCGTCTCTCAGTTTCTTTCTGCTCATAATCGTGACTTCATCTACCCTCAGATCCCGTGATTTTTCTGTTCAATTTTTCTGCTATCGGCATTTAATTATAAGATCATATTCCGAATTCTTCCTACCTCCATCCTTTTGACATGCCATTGTTTCTTCAATTACCTCCGAAATATAGGGTAACAGAGTGGTACCCTTGAAAGAGGTAGTCCATTCCAGTGAGTAGGCGCCCCTGCCCTTTTGTGAGCTGCGGGTCCCACTCGCCTAGTGGGTAGTACCTGTGTAGGGCCCCGTCCACAGGGTTACGTGGGGAGAAGAGAAGTCCCCAAAGCCGTAGTGAAGGCAACTTCTCTAGGAGACGAACACTCAGAAATTGCAGTTCCCTGCCCTCCAGGAAGAGGGGTTTGGCTAGAGGCTGGTAACCTCTACTAGTAAAAAATAACTTACTCATAAACTTCAGCAGAAGAAAAGCCGGATAGATATCCAAAACAAATAACAAAATACAAACCTAAAGGCACCCGAGATGTGGGCAGACCTAGAAAGAGATGGGCTGAAGTCGGAACGGGTCAACAGACCTGATCCATGAATGCAGATGATGATGATGACTTCCGAAATATTTCTATCGATTTTCTTATTCTCGTCAATTCTTTAATTTCTCTCTTGTTGACCTGGTTGTCGCTCTGCGCCAGAAGTCCATATTTGTAGCCAGTAATGTGTTAGCATGTAGCAACCAGTCTAGATTTCAGAATTTAGCTCCATATAACATAGCATTCCAAACAATGATTTTTATATTTGCACTGAAAATGCATGGAAAATTGATGTGGCTACCTAACATACCTTACTGCCCTCATGATCAACACACCCCCCAGAAGATTAAAAACACAATAAGGCATTATGCAACACGCAACAAAGAAAAAGAACATGCTGGATATCTCAGCTAAGTCTGGACAATTACCTCCAATATAAAAACCACTTGAAATTTTTAAAATAGAATTTGATCTCAACCTAACTCAAGTTATTAACAAGTCAGAAACACCACCTGAAATCCTACTCTCCATTGCGCTAAAAACTATCACAACCCGATACCCAGCAGAGAGTTTATTACATGTGCATAATGATGGATCCAAAAATCAGTTCTAATGGAAATACAGGATCTGGAATCTACAGTGATTTGTTTGCAACATATATTTCACTTGGCAAGGATTGTGTCCCTTTTGATGGAGCGATAGAAGCCATTCGAACAGCACTTTTCCACCTCAAATGTATACCAGAATCCTTCTCTAATGTTGTTATCCTATCAGATTCACAAGCAGCAATTAGTGTAATTACAAACTATTTAACAGTGGCCTGTAGCAAAGAAGTTGTAGAGTGCAGGAAATTCATCAACAGCCTGATTTGCTTCCAAAAGCGAGTTGCACTACAATGGATACCATCACACTGTGGGATCGCAGGAAATGAAGCTGTAGATCTTCTTGCAAAACGAGGCACTCAAATTCTACAAGCACCCATGAAAGAAATTCCTTACCATAGATTTGCCACCGTTATCCACTCCAAGATAAAATCTGAATATCACCTGGCATTGTTAGAAAGGACCAAAGAAAACCAATGGAGAAATAAAATTGTTTCTGAAATACCAGATTGGCCACGAAAAGAAGCTGTCGCAAAATTTCGGATTGCAACAGGATATGACTGCCTCGCTACCCACCTTCATCGTCTGGGAATATTGAACAATCCTCTCTGCATGCAGTGTAGGACTGGTGTCAATATGGATTCTGCTCACCTACTCCACTGTTCTGCCCTAACAATTGCTAAACTCCATTAATACTCTTGGGAGGCAAGAGGGAAAATCCTCTCACTGCAAACCCCCTAATCTACTTAAGATTATTATGTTTATATTTTTATAGTCTTTATGTTATTTTTTCTATTGTGTATAGTTATTACAAATATGTTAATAAGGTCTGTCATGTGGGTGAATGATCTGCATTTCAAGTGTCCTGCATTAAATAAATAAATATAATAAAATGTTTACATTAATTATCTTGTTGGATTAACATTGTATTTATCTTTAGAATGGTATTCAACATACCACTATTTTTCCACCCTCATATATTATTTTCTTAATGAAACAATTACACAATCTGTGGGAAGTTAACAATTACACAATCTGTGGGAAGTTAACAATTACAATGCTTTGGACACGTGAAGAAGATGAATGGAGATGGATTACCAGTTAGAAGTTTGGAGTGGATTCCAAATCGAAGGAAAATGAGAGGAGACCTAAGAAGATATGGATGGAGGGAATTATGAATTTGATGAAGGATAGAGGACTGAAGGATGGTGACTGGAAGGATAGAGATGAATGGAGAAAGAGAATCAAAATGTAATATTGGGAACAGGAAGATGTTGTATGCATTTAAAACCTGTTAAATTAATAATAATAATAATAATAATAATAATAATAATAATAATAATAATATATCATTTTTTTCAATTTCAAAAGAACTTCCTCCCCCGGTTTGTAAAATGGATAGAAGATATTAAAATATATTTATTTATTGGATATTTTTTCTCATTCAATCTCCAGATTTTCACAAATTTTAATTCTAATTTTGAATATTTAGTTTTCTTAAAATTTGTATTTAAATTTATTCACTTCTTGAATTTTTTTGTCCGATCTCTAAAGTTTCATCACATTTGTATTATAATTGTTATTCGATTTCTTAAAAGTAATATTGTGCCTTTATTTTTCCTATTCTTCAACTAGTTTCCTTGTCAAAAATATGACAGGTCTTCTATATGCTGGCTTATTATCACTTGATCACCTGCGAGAAGTAAGTGGCATATGAAATATTGTGGATTTACTGGTATTCCCATAATATTGTATTTTCAGGAACATTTTTTTACATTCATCTATGTACATTTTAAAACGTAAGCATGACTAACAGTAATGATCCATTTGTTGTATAAAATTCTTCTGATTTATCCTTCTCAATTTTAATTTGACAAATGTTATTTGAATACATGGATATTAAGGTTTCTATTACAGCTTCAGTGAATTACGTTTGTCTTAGGACTTTCCAACGTAATGATTCCTTGGGGACATTACCGTATGCTTTTCCATATCAATGAATACAGGACTTATCGCTTGATTTTTCTCTAAATTTCAACAGAAGTCTTAATGTAGAAATAATATTCATACATGATTTTCCAATTTTAAATCCACCGTGCTCCTCAAAATTGTGATATTTTTTAATAAATATTGCTTTATTATTCTACCAAATATGTTTTATTTGAATAAGTACACAAATCCCTCTATAATTCTGAAATTCTATTAATTATTTTTCTTGTATGAAGGTAACAGTAATAATAATAAAAATGTGTTTAAATTAACAGAATAAAGGAAGATATATTCGAAAATGAATACATGCAAAATAATAAACCCCCAAAATAATAGTACTTAAATGGCGCGATGTGACTAAGAAGGCCCTTGACCTATATTACTAACATAAAAGTTCCCTTAAAATAAATATAATGGTATTAAATACCTAAGTAGTTATAAATTCTTACATAAATAATTCGCCATTTATCTAATAACTCCTAATAAATATATAAGACTCTCCAGGCACATTTCGAAACTTCACTTTTTTTTTTTAGTTATTGCACACATCGTATATAACAATAATACCTGTCCTTACCCTATTAGAACATTAACAATATGGGGGTTTTATGTCCCTTTAAATTATGTTTATGAGTGTTTGCTTTGCAATTAGTCGCATCAGTGGGGGAAGAGATAAAATAACGACTACTCCTAGCGGCAGAATGTCGAAATACTGAAGAACCTCTGTTTCCACATTGTTTTATGTGGAACATGTGTATTTTCCTGCACACATTACATGATTATTATTAAAACATACATATTAATATAAATTATTACGAATCAGTAATTTATTTTTGTGGTATAAATTCTGTGCTATTGTCCCTCTTTCCGCTGCCTGTTTATACGCATTCGATTAAATCTACATTCAAAATTTTAATGAAACACGCATTACACTAATTGCAAAATGCCACTTAAAATTTGATCATTCCAAAGAAAACTAAACTTATATTGGGATTACAAGGATGTAAATACGCTTAACTCTAAAAACGAAATTATTAAATTACACATATACAGCGACTATTGTCATTCCAACTTCTCTTATAAATGGTTAATTTTAAAAATATATCAAACGATGATTGTCATATATATAATATATAGATGCGAAATATGGTCTCTTACTTTTATAGGGAGTAAAGGTTACGAGTATTTGAGAATATAGTGCATAGAGCTTTTTTTATCAGTGGAAAAAACTGCGTAACACTGAGCTACATAATTTTTGTGATATAGGCTAGTAGATAATACCCGGCGTGCGCTGGTAATGTGTTTTTACGTTTAGTTGAATAAGTAAAAGGAAAATTTATTTAATTAATAAAAGGAAAAATAATTATAAATTTATATTGTTATTATTTTTAGATACCCCGTGCTGATTACCCGTCATTGCCCGGGCATCTACGTATCCTGATGAATTTTGCATAAATGAGCTGAAAGACAAAATTCATTAGTTCGAGTTATCCGTGCTGCTGATCTGCTTGGCCGGGAACTTAATTATCCCGATCTTTTTGGCATCAATGAAAAACAAAAATGGTTATTGTGAATTATCCATAAAAGATAAACATATGCTGTCGCGGGCTTTTTTGTAGAGTTTTTGTTTTAGATATTCAATTGTGTATACATTAATTTGGTGTATTTCTTATGGTTTTAGACAGCGTAAGCCATTTAATCGAACGAAAACTCACTTTTATTTTACTTTTTTCAATACAAAGGGTGATTTTTAAGGGTGAAAGGCTTGACCATTAAAACTCTCTTATAGCCTATAACCGTCCCGGGAAAATTCTGAACATTTTGCGAAAAGCCCCATCACAACCGGATGAATGGTACGGCAGTGCACGCTTTTCCGGGAATCTACCTATCCCGATCTTCTTGGCATCAATGAAAATAAAAATGGCTATTGTGAGTTATCCGTAAAAAATAAAAAATCTTGTCGCCGACTTTTTTGAGATATTCAATTATGTGTACATTAATTTTGTTATGGTTTAGGCAGCGTAAGCCATTAAGGGTCAAAAAATATTTTTTTACGTTTTTTTTACTATAAAGGGTAATTTTTAAGGGTTGTAGGAGTTGAGTATCACAACTCCCTTATGGCCTATGTTCGTCCCGGGAATCTCCTGCACATTTTGCAAAAAGCCCCATCACAATCGGATGAACGGTATGACAGCACATAAAATACGAACAAACAAACAAATAAACATTTTTATATATAAGATTTTACGATTTTTATATTTCAGTGAAACATATGTTTGTCCTGGTGAGTGCAAGAGAAGGCCACATGGCTGCAATTTCATCAAGGCTAAATACATAAGTAAATAAACAATTAAGACAATGCATACCACTGACTCAAACTTTCATACTAAACAAGACTGTATGATAGGGTACTTATGACGCCAAGATCCATTGCAGACTTATTTGGTCATCAAATTTTCCTAACATGTGTCTATATATCAAAAACAAACAAACAAACAAATGACCTCACTTATCCAAGAAACGTATATAGACTTGGGATATAACCTGGGCCCGTTGCGTCCTAGACAAAGACATTACCCCAAATCACAGCAGTGGTCCATAAGGAAATTAACAGCTGACTAAAAATAAGACTAAAGGGGAAAAAATGGGAGTGAGAAAGTGATAGAGGTAGTTTTCACCTTGCAGTATTACTCTGGGCAACATCCAGAGCACTCAGCACAACGTGAATGCTTGTCGTGACTAAATTTTAAATCTCGTTCTAAATAGATTTTCGTTTCTACAAAAGAGAAGAGTGCTTTTGGTCTTTACAACCTACAGACATGCGCATTCAATTCAAACTGTCACAAACTCCTCTGCTCGTAACTCGTACCTTTCTTCTTGTTCATAAATTCTCGAGTAAGTGTGTAAAGAGATATATCTCTAAGATTGTGAAAAAAAATCATAACTAGAAAATATGTAACAAAAATTTGACAATGATAAAGGTTAAATAATGAAATATGTAGGCCTAAGTACCTCAAATCTCAGTCGTCCTCAACGCAGTAAAACGCTTTGTAGGGTGTCCGGAATATGATCCATCATCAAATTTTCAAATTAATTTTATTGACTTATTAATAAAAGTAATTTGTATAAACATTTTAAGTTTTGGAAACTTATGAAGATAAATAAATTTTATTGCAATTAATTTTTAAAACATTATCGATTTTTAATCAAGGATCACCACAATTTAATGTACTTTTGAAAAGCTGATGATGGTACATGTTCTAACATACCTACAAAATGTTTTAAGATACATTTTACTAATTTTCTTTTGAAAAGCTGATGATGTAACAAGATCGGAAAGACGTACAAGGTGTTTTAACTGAGATTTTACTGAGCTGAGATACTTTTGGAAAGCTGATGGTGGAAATTATTCCGAAAGATCTACAAAGTATTTCAACTGAACCTTTACTGAGTTCAGGATGCCTGTCATCTCAGGTACATATTTTATTACTTTAACATTTTACAAGTGCCCACCGCTGTGGTCTCGAGGTAGCGTTCTGCCTTGTCATGGAGCGGGCCCGGTTTCGATCCCCGGTCGGGACAGTTTTTCTGGGTGAGGTTTTTATCGGGGTTTTTCCTCACATGTAAGACAAATGTCAGGAAAACCTTAAGGCCCAAACGGTCCCCGAAAATCATATGGCCATCGCAATCATCATCATTCACATTCATATTAGATTAAGCTTAGGATTAGGGACTCTCCTGGCGCACCACTGTCACTACCATCACTCTTCATATCATCGGGGCAACGTAACCCCGCCTTCCAGGCGCCTCAACCTCAGAAGTGGATTACAAGTACGCCATGCCAGGAGAGAACACCAGGAATGTCGAAAAACAACCTAGGACAATTGCAAAAAATAACAATAACAATAATTTTACAAGTAACTTCAACGATAGTCCATTATGAACGTTAAAAACATAAGGTTAATAATGGCAAATGGATAGTGATATTAAACTAATAGGCCTATTAATAACAAAATATGTCGTCTCGGTGGACGCGCAGCTAGGAAATGCGGTTCCCCGATTGGGATCCCAGGCTCGAATCTTAGTGGTTAGTGAGGAATATTAGTGGTGAGCCATACCGGGATCCTTCCTGTTTTTCTCATGGTTCTCCCGTTTCCAGAATTTCATCCCACCAACACCCTCTATTTCCTCTTCCCTCCATTTCATGCCATTTCATTATCAATTAATTCATTTCACAGCACCGTTCATCTTACCTCGAATAGGAAAAAACGTTTGTTTGGCAATCCATAGGTGTTGAGAATATGGGATTGCGGGAACTAGTTGGTGGCCCCACCATGGTGGTGCTGCCCCATAACTCTGAGCCAGGACAATAAATAAAAAAAGGACAGAAGGTATCAACGATTAGGTTGTAGTCCACTTTGCACCCACGGGCCCAACTAAATATGGCGGTATATGTCATGGGAGTATAACCTAGTGTGTGGGACCTGGAGACGATCTAAAACTCATACAACACCGTAGAGTGGACTCTCATTCTACTTATCTCCATAATACTGGGATAGGGCAACAGATATTTTACGTCGCGGTGTTCAATGCAGTTTGCAATCCCAGTCTGAATAAAGGAGAAAAGTAAGAATAACAAAATAAAAACAAAAGAAGATAAATGATACAAGAGAGAGAAGCACCATCAAATGTACATGAAAAATTAAACACAAAAATTAAATAATATAATGTACTAATATGTATACCGGTTAAAACATTGATAAATTATAATACTGTTTAAATAATAAAAGAAAATAAATTATTAACTATTAAAAGAATTGTGTTATTTCATTTAACGACTCTCTCTAATAGCTAAAGTAATTAACAACGAAATTCAAATATGTTTGAAAAAGGTCCATAAAGTGTGCTTAGAGTCCTCGTTTTAATATTTGAGGCTATTTTATATGCCATAAATATATGATATGAGATACACGGTTTCAGTTCTCTTCCAAAGGAACCCATACTCCGATTTTGTAAGTCAACTGACTCCGGTCAGGTTTAAATCCGCGAACCTTGGAGCCAGTTGCGAGCACCGTATCCATAAAACATAGAATATTATTAGTGGGGTCCTTCTGTTAGTTTGTTTTAAATAATTCATCAATTTGTTTTTGAAATATGTTTTTGTTTAATAGTCTCTGACAGAGTGGAGGAAAATTATTCTATGTTCTGGCAAATGAAACTTTAAAAGATAGTAGGCCTAGTAGGAAATGTGGCAGGGGAGTAACTTGGTGGGATCGGGTTCCTAATTTACAATTGCTGATTCAGTTTATGGATCAACTTTCTTTATAGCAACAGGATTTTACGAATTACATGTTAATATTGGAACTACCTTCCTACGTGTTTTTAAGAGTCAAACAAAACGGTATATGTAATTAGGTCAAGTTGAATGTACTACTCTGTTGAAATAAGAATAGTAAAAAAATAGTGCAGAAGGAAAATAAAAAGGCGTAATATAAGAAAATATACCTCTCTATGTTGCGTAAAAGGTGTTAATTCCAAAATTGCACTTATGTGAAAAATCTGCATCCGCCAGTAGCTTTCTATTTTTCAAACAATCTCGGCATAACTTATTTTAGCCCTTCTTAAACTTAACACCCCCTACACATCAAACACATACACACACACACGCATATATATATTCATACTTATATCCGCGAAAATCTGCAATATTATATATATATTGGAGGCGTCAGTTATTACCGGAAAGATTTCTAAATTCAAATCATGAAAGATTGGCATGCTACGAGTTACTGGTAAGCCCAGAAAATTGGATAAACTTGGGTAGATTTCTGGACAAAACACGGAAAATAAGAACAACACTCATTCATGAATAAATAAATATGTTAACAAATTGTAATATCATTACTTCTTAATAATTCTAATTTACTAAGTTAATGTATAATATAAATGCATTGTTATCTAATTGTAATATTATTGTGTTTTCTGTTTTGTTCTAAGTATATTATCACCAAACATCAACTTATTGTAACGGACTGTCAACAGCACGTACGGCTTACTGCCCGTGCGACCCATATTTGCAAATAACATTGTATGTATATTTTAAGATCGGTTTCACCAACAGAGGTAACTATATTATGCCAGTTTAAGCTATGTATTATATATGAGGAAAATAGGCGAAATAATGTTACTGACCCTTAGTCTAATAAAGTCTTTATGTATGTAAAATATATCTTACAGTGGATAATTGGTTCAAGTAATATTTATTATTTAATTGGCATTCTTTCGGGGTAACAAATTTCTTTTAAGAAATTATGAACTGTAACTTTCGATGCTTCTGATACTGATTTACATCTATTATGCAACCGAACAATAATCTTAATTTTTTCTTCTGTTGTTTATCTTATTTTTCAAACTGTTTCGTGTGTATTGTGGACAACTTTTATGAAAATGTTATTTTTTTCCCTGTTGTTTCTTTTATTTTCGGAGCCATTTAACTGTTTTGTGTACTCTGAACAACTATACTAGTTACACTGCTGTAGTTGGTATTGTGTACACTGTGAAGGCTTTATAAGGGAATACAGAGGGCACTATATATGCACTCTTTATTCGTAGAATAATGCGTAGAATTTTACATTTGTTTATTTTCATGGCTCATATAGAGCATTTAAATTTAAGTATTTTTGTACATTAATATTAAACATACCTTGAAAAATGCATTTTATACTAATTATGTTCACCAACTATCGACCGCCGTGGACTAGTGGTTATGTTCCTTGCCTCTGGTTCCGAGGGTCGCGGGATTCTTTAGGGCAGAAAAATCTAAATAACAAGTCCTCCGGGAAGGACTTTAAGCAGACAGAAGATTTTCAGGTTCGTAAAAGATCCTTAAGCCTGAATAAAGAGGTCTCTAAGCAAACTTTACCGATATCAACGTCCTGGTAATATCTTAGTTGATCGGTTAGATGTCTCATTGGGTCTGCGTGTTGACCGCGACATGCCATCCATGACATCTACGAGCAAATAAGGTAACTAAAATTAACTTGGTCTGGTACTCTTTATAACGGAGAGGCTATGGCTGAACGATAGGCTATGCCATTGTAGGTAGGTATGTTCATCAATTGGCAGTATTCTGGAATTTTAGTAAAAATATTTAACAATATATATTCCACCGATGTGGTCTCAAGGTAGCGTGCTGCCTTGTCACGCAGCGGACCAGGGTTCGATTCCCGGTCGGGATAGGCTCCTGGGTGAGGATTTTTTCGAATTTCTTTTCTCACCTGTAATACAAATGTCAGGAAGATTAAGGCCTAACGATACCCGAAAATCATCCCGCCACCACCATCATCATCACACTTATCACTATAATCATCATCATTTCACCGGTGTGGAAAGCAATGGAAGCTACCACGCCTATAATTCCCTAGTAAAGATGCAAAGCATAGCATGAAAATGTTATAATTGTATGATTGCAGTGAAAGACCTGCCCTCAGGCAGAACACTACATATATGTGTGAGAGTATGTGTGTGTGTGCGTGCGTGCGTGAGTGTGTCGATTGACGTTTTGGAATTTCAGTAAATAATATTTAACTATATATATATATGTATGTGTGTGTATGTGTGTGTGTGTGTGTGTGTGTGTGTGTGTGTGTGTGTGTGTGTGTGTGTGTGTGTGTGTGTGTGTGTGTGTGTGTGTGTGTGTGTGGTGGTGTGTGTGTGTGTGTGTGTGTGTGTGTGTGTGTGTGTGTGTGTATGAATGCCTGTGTGTGTGTGTTGTGTGTACACAATTAATTTTGTGAAAGTTGGTAAAATAGATTGGAGCGAATGTTGCGAGCTGTGAAGGTGCTATAACTGAAAGGCGCTCTGCAGTATGTGGGAGTTGGTAACGGTTTCATTAGATGATTGCATCGTGACCTGGATAGTAGGATGAAGTGATTGTTATCATATCAATGCAATCACAGATAACAGCGAACACAGAATAGGCGATTCTCTGCATTAATAGTTCGCAAGTATTTATCGTTAAACCAATAGCGTTGTTTCTGAACGATAAAAATAACATTTCTATCACGACTGCTACGAAAATCCACGACAGACTGTATTGATTGTTGTCGGTAGCAAGCACAAAACAACACAGGGAGTAACAAACTTAAGATTACGCTATATCTTAATCTTAATTTCAGTTTTCTTAATCCTATTTTGGATAGTAGGCCTACATTAGTTTAACTAATCAATACATTTTCTTTCTTTCTTTCTTTCTTGCTTTCTTTCTTTCTTTTCCCACCTTAGTTTAATCTCTCCTTTTCTAGGAATTTTTACATTCCCCGCCAACCATGATTTAAAGGACCACGACCTGACAGGAGAGGACTTCTAACTCAAGATCATATAATTTTTGACCACACAAGGAGAGCCCCCATGATGAGATATTAGTAGAGACTGGATGTTGGGGAAAATGCCTATAGTTATTTATTACATATACTGTAAAAGTGACTTAATATAAGTTCATACCAACGACCGTAGAGTTGGTTTCCTTAAAATTAATTTTGCCTATAAATGCCTGTTTCAGCTTATAATGCCTATAAATGCCTATTTGCAATTTTTCTTGAAATTAACTCAGTATTTCAATGAAATCAAGTGAAATGGACAAACTTCATGGCACAAACCATTTCATAGAAGTTTTCAAGTGTTCTTTTTATAAATTCCCTTAGAATATTTAAGGATAAGGGTGGCAATAACCCAGTAACCTAGCAGGTAGATGGTTTCCTCCTCAATGCATTCCCGTTAGGTAAATATTATATTTTTCCACACCATGTATTCCCGTTAAGCGAAATAGCCCTAAGCTATGTCCCATTGTATTATGCTCCGGCTCTAAAGCTCGGAGAACATTTTTTTTTTTGCTCCTTTTCAATACAAACATTGCTGAGTGACAATGAGGGTTCTGATCTTTGTAAAAAGGCAAAACAAAGTCCGAAAGCATCTCTGATATCTTCGCATGCATATGTTTATATTCTTAACGTAAGATTCTAGAAAGTTATGTTGTCCATTTTTTGTGAGAGCCTATTTTGAATTTTCAGTGCCTATATTAATTATTTTAGTGCCTAATACCTAGGAACAATAATCAAAAATAGGAATGAGATGCACAAATAAATTAAACATAGGCTCAATTCTGGAAATGCGTGCTATTATGTATTGCAGAGACTCTTGATGTCGCAACTCCTTTCAAAAAACGTTCAACTGAAAATATATAAAACTATTATTCTACTAGTTATATTATATGGGTGCGAAACATGGACTCTTACTTTAAGGGATGAAATGAGATTACGAGTTTTTGAGAATAAAGTTCTTAAGAAAATTTTTGGACCAAAGAGAGATGAACAGACAGGTGAATGGAGAAGACTACATAACAATGAATTACATGATCTTTATAGGAAGCCAGATATAATAAGAACAGTTAAGTCTCGTAAACTGCGATGGGCAGGACATGTTGCGCGTATGGGGACTGAAAGACGTGCATGGAAGCTTCTTGTAGGAAAGCCAGAGGGAAAACGCTCAGTTGGTAGACCAAGAATGAGGTGGGAGAACAACATTAACTATGATTTGAGGGAAGGTTAGAATAGATGTAATTAGTATTAATTTTGTAGATATTTTAAATATTTCGAATGATTCGAAAGCATTAGCTCAGGATAGGGATGTGTGGAGAGCTTATGTCCGCGTGGCCATGAACCTACGGGTTCGATAGTGCCAGTGAGTAAGTAAGTAAGTGCCTTTTTGCCTTCCTATTTTGAATTTTTAAGAGCCTAACATCCGGACTCCAGTTATTAGCTCAATACTATAGCCGTCTCTGAGACAAAACGAACATTTAATGCAAAGTGAAAGTGACAAATATCGTCCATTGTGCTGCGATTGGAACCGTTTCAGGCTCTGTGGCAGCTAATAACTTTGTGATTATCGTAAGAGGTTTAGTCACTTAATCCTCGGATAATTAACGGCATGGTGTCCAGTCTCAATAAGATGAAGATTGGGATGAAATGAGGTGCTACCACCCCAGGACAGGCATCAGAATCTGTGCTGTGGGTGAGTCTATCTGAAGCAGGTCAACGCATGACGAGCCACATTGCTCCAACTGTAGGTACAGCATTTATTACATGATCTGTGTCAATATTAGAAAGGTACCTGAGAAATATGTTTCGGATAATAGCGCGTTGCTGTAGATATGTCCAAGGCAAGACACCATTCACTCATACATTCATATACACGGAGGATTATATGGGTGATTCTGATTGTTAGATGGAGTTGAGGACATTTGAACATTTAAATTTCCCAATTTTTTTCTTATAGGCGAGGGAATAATACCCTGTCCATGTAACATTCCCTGACAGGTCATCGAACTCAGAATTCTACGGAATGTTTTAGAATTGTACGTTCCTCCAAGCACTTTAAGTAGTCTCTCAATTGGTTTATATATTCGATTTATTTCCCATCTAAACTTCAGATTTTTAGTTTTTCAATTTTCATTTCCGATTAGATAATATTTTGCCGGCCATCCTAGCAGGTAGATGTCGCGCGAAGATCGGATACAGTCCCTCCATCGCAGAAACATGTTATATCATATAATTTATAACTACTGCAACATACAATTATATTTTTTTTCTTCTTGTAAGCCCATGTTTCCCTTAACAGAGATTTAGGCGCTCTCCCCCTACAGGGAAGAATTTGAACCATACTAATTTAGTTACACTTGTTTTCGTATAGATGTAATTCGTGTTGTCCGTGATCAGGGTTCCGCCTCATACTGACATCTAGGAAACCAAGGTAGTACTAGGACGGGAAAGTTCGGTAAATTTTGTTTAGAGGCTTTTTCATTCAGGCTTAAGGATATTTTACGAGCCTGAAAATCTTCAGACTCGGGACCTACGGCTTAAAGTCCCTCCCGAGGACTTTTTCTCTTTGGATTTTTCCATCCTAAAAAAATACATTAACCCCGGCCGATATATGTGTGTGTATGTATGTGTATATATATATATATATATATATATATATATATTACATACATACATACATACATACATACATACATACATACATACATACATACATACATACATATAAGGAACCTAATTTTTGGGAATTTCGAAGGAATTAAATTATTAAAGTCATTTTATTCTTATGAAAAGACTGTTGATATGTTTAGCCTACATATCTTCATCGATCGTACTAGCAGACACCGAAAATTATCATGAAAAAAATAATACGGTGTTATATATATATATATATATATACACACACACTGTCGTAGTATAGTGATAACGTCGTGCCTCATACGCAGCGGACTCGAATTCGATCCCAGGTCGGGATAAGTTTCTATGTTTCTAGGCGAGATTTTTCCGTTTTTTTCCTCACTTGTAAAATAAACGTCATTAAACTATAAGGCCCCAATAGTCCTCGAAAACATCTGGTCATCACAATCATACATATAATCGCCTTGTTTGTTATGAATGTATAAGTAAGTGGTGTGTCTTATCTTAAAAATAATCGTGCTGTTTCAGAGGTGGCCCTGACATTGAGCTGATCACATACATATAGGGAAGTCTTCCATGTCCCTTGTATGGTCAAAAAAACTTTGTGTTTCATGCAGAGTATGAAATTCTCTCTCAACAGGTCGTGTCGCTATAAGGCACATGTGGCGAGGGCATGTTAAGTACCTATAAAGGAAGAGGCTATCCTAAGTCAAAAAAATAAATACATACTCATATACAAATAATAATAATAATAATAATAATAATAATAATAATAATAATACGCCGTAGCGTAGTGGTTAAGACACTGCGCTACAAGCCGGAAGGTCGAGGGTTCGAGTCCCGGTGGGATCCGGATTTTTAAACTGACCCAAACCTTTTGGCCCTGGGGTCGACTCAGCCTCTAATGGAAAAGAGTATCATGCACTTGTTCTGGGGGTAAAGGCGGCCGTCACGTAGAGCTGACAACCCGGCTAACATCAAGTGCTGATTGTCCAGAAAAAGTGGGAGCCTTAACCTCCCACTATCCCAAGGGCCTCCTGAGGCCTGTAGTGGGATCACTATATCTTTACTTTATAATAATAATAATAATAATAATAATAATAATAATAATAATAATAATAATAATAATAATCATCATCATGAACAATCCGTTTTAGGCAATGTGGTCTGTGACAGAAAACCTGACTGGGATGGTCTTGATCTTTCCACCGATGTTTTGGTCTTCCTTGGTCCCTATATCCATTTGAAGTATATTGGATCCCAATTTTGTAAGTCTATTTCTTCCCATTCTTCTCCGACGATTTTTCCATTCTTGTTAGTATATTTCTGTATCTTCATTTAAACTTATATATGTGTGTATGTGTGTGTGCGTGCGCGTGTGCGCGTGCGTGCACGCGTGTGTGTGTGTGCGGGTGTGTTTGTGTGTGTGCGGGTGTGTTTGTGTGTGTGCGGGTGTGTTTGTGTGTGTGCGTGTGTGTGCATGCGTGTGTGTGTGCGTGTGAGTGTGTGCGTGCGTGTGCTTTAAGCTCTAGCGGCAGCAATTTTCGTGTATTTGAAGCCAATAGAGAGAAATAAGTCGTGTTCGTTCACCAACAGAATCGGAATAATAGGATTGGGGGTTAACCTTAAGCGAATATTGTAAAAATAATTCTAGCGGCTACAATTTTAGATCTTAAGTAACAAATCTCGGCATCTCCTAGACCTATTGATATATACCTATAAAGAAATAATAAACATACTCTAAAAAAATCAGCGAAATTCGACATTAAAAGTAAGGACTTGCTTGAAACCGATAATAAGTCCCTGAAGCAGTCGCCATGTTTGTTTTCTCGCTATATATACGATCTAATTAAAAATTTAAAAAAATATTCCATAAACCAGCAAAATTTGGTCATAAATTTGACTTGTATAGGAATTCGTTTTGTTTACCCATTTCCTGCGTTACGATTTTTTTTTTTTAATTTAGTGGCTTAGTGCGGGACATTAGAATAGAAGTCATATAAAGTACAAAGGATCCACAATCAAGAACTAAACTAATGTCTTGTTAATGTAATTGCTGAGTTTGCTTTATATAATTTATCTGACGTCTCTTGCCGTCACTACGTATCCGACAGTTAATCTGTTGCCTGAAGCCTGTATTCTCAATCTGTCTTGCCAAAGTATCTTGTATCACTATCATAAATTTCCTCTTCAAGAACGGTACAATGTTACGAAACGCCATTTACAGCGTGATAGAGAAGGTAAATACGAACGAAAAAGATCTAGTACTGTATTGCAATCATGGACTACCCGTACATCCCTAAGTGGGACAAGGATGCTCCCTTGAGGGAATTACTTAAGTAAGCTAATTTAGTTATGCTCATTTGCTCAACACATGTCAGAGGGTAACAAGTGGTGAGCACAACGCCTCAGAGAGACACCTGATAGGCACCTAAGGTATTATTTTGATGGAAAAAACTGACAAAATTTGCTCAGAGGTTTAATATATGCCTACGATTTTTTCACGAGCTCGAAAATCCTCAGACTTGGACCACGGTTTACAAAGCACTAGTCCTTTGGATTTTTCTATCCTAAAGAAACCATTAATTCCCGCTGGGTTTAAATCAATGACCCTCGGGACCAGAAGCAAGGAACTTAACCCCTAGACCACCAAGGTCATTACTGTAATCCTCAGTTCTTATGAAATTGTATTATCCCTTTGCAAAAATAATTTCTTACGGCTGGGGACCTGACATACTGACCAAATGTCATCCCTACTCTGACAAAATGATCATGTACCTCTGTGGAACATTTTGAGTCCAACCGTGGTACTAGTACCACGACATTAAATGACACTGAAGCCGGAGAAAATTAAATCCCTGGGCACAGGCATACCGATGGATTTAATTTTCTCCGGCTTCAGTGTTATTTAAATGCCGTGGTACTAGTACCACCTCCGGACTCAAAGTGTTAACACATGTAGATGTGAGGCCAGCAGCCTGCTGGTAGGCCAAGGGCTTTCTAGTCCTGTCGTGCCAAGGAGTTTAGTTTTTTTTAGTGATACCAGATCAATTAACTTTACCATCGAGTATACAAAATATTAAACAAATGAAAGATCAATTTAACACCTCTTTATTTTAAGGATGATTGAGTTAGAAGTCACGTAACAGTAATTTCTATTTTGTTTCAGTTGTGGGCTGCTGACATAAGTAAAACCGCATGTGACGCATGAACCACGGGAGACATACTTATTATCCGCGATTAATTTCAACATGGCGCATATTTGGACGTGCGTCTTGACGCTTTTTAGCGTCAAATTAGTTGGTAAGTAAACAGTTTTCATTTACATATATTTTCTAATGCGTTCATAATCGTTTCATGTAATTTTTATTTTACACGAGTTACATCATTATCATCATCATCGTCATCATGATCCGGTATAATGGCAACTGCCGCCGTCTTCCGGAAACCAAACGCCATTCCTCTCTGTCCATCCACTGATCTTCCTCCAATCCTCTGATATTCATAACTGCTTGTACCCCTTCCATCCAAGTTTTCGTCGGTCTACCTCTCTTCCTCCTTTCCATTGTGAACCATTTCACAACAATTTTAGGCAATCTTTGCTCTGGCATTCTTTTGAGATGGCCATACCACTGTAATCTTTTATTTCCTATAATGTCTATGATGTCCGGCTCCTCTTGCACACCCATACTTTCCCTTATTTCTTTATTTCGTATTCTATCCATTCTAGATTTTTCCAAATGATCTTCTTAAAAGATCCATTTCTGTACTTTAAATTATTTTCATTTCGCCGATAGGAATTTGCCAGACTTCAGCACCATATGTTAAAATGCCCTGAATTATGGTTTGATATATTTGTAACTTTCTATTTTTTTTGTAATATTCTTGCTCCACCAAACGGAGTTTAAAGCATTTATTGCTTGTTCTGTTTGTGAGATTCTATTTTCAATTTCCACTGTGTTATCCCCTGAATAGTCTAATTTTGTTCCTAAATAAGTGTATTCAATACTAGGTTTTAGTTCTTCCACATTGTTGAAATTTATATTTTCCATTTCTTCTCCTGTACACAGATATTTAGTTTTCTCTACATTTATATAAAGTCCCCACTTTTCATATTCTTCTTTTAGTTTTTTTCGTCATATATTCTATATCATTATGGTCTTGTGCTATTAATATCTGGTCGTCTGCAAAATTGAGTGAATATACAACTTTTTAAAACATAAGTTTAGGTCTTCTCAATATTTCAGAATTGCTTGCAATTATCAATTACTGTTGTCCAGTTTCAACTCTTAATTATTTAATTACGTCATCTCTATACCTCAATTAACGTTTCTGATGTACATGCCGATGATGATAATGTACAGTTTCATCGAGTTTTGTTTACCCCTATACAGATAATTTGGTAATATTGCTTCTGAGTTTTTTATTATAGTGATGATTTATTCATCTTGATGTGGACTGAAATATACAGGTCTACATGTAATAAAGTAAATAAATGTTAATTAAAAAATACAAATTTATATACAGTCAATATGCCCATTTCACCAATAAATGTTTAAAATGGTCAACAAGTTTCTACAGCCAAGCTGTCATTCTCAAGACCAGATATTCTTGAGAATGACAGCTTGGCTGTAGAAACTTGTTGACCATTTTAAACATTTATTGGTGAAATGGGCATATTGACTGTATATATATTTTAATATTGTATCACCAAGAAGATCAATTGTGTATTAAAAAAAATACAAAATTTGTTATTTTTCTGCGATGCAAATTACTTCCCCTGAAAGCAATGGAATTTTTCATAAACCACGGTATTTACTGAACCCTAAGCGTGTGAAATGAACTGCGATTATGTAATAGAGGTAAATAATATAGAATTTTGAGAAAGACCTGGATGTGTTTACATGATTGGGTTTATACAAAGCTTTCTGTTTGCGCTGCAATGCATTTTGTACACTTATTTACAGAGTAATTTGTTAACCAATCCGTTCATACTCCACAGTTAAAGTGCAAAATTAAATTACGCTCATTTCTGCGTTTTTGTTTTGTATAACAACACCATATTCAACCCTGCAAACATAAAGTTCGTATTTACATAATAATTCTCTTCTATATAAAATGGAACAATTATAAAACGTTGTATTTTACGGGAATTCTATAGATTAAAGAGTTTGGATTATTTCCTTAGTTGAGATTGTGCAACATGCCACTGTACATTTACTTTTTGGGTACGGAAAGTGTGTGTAATTGTATGAGAAATTTACGATTTTTTAAATCTATATCGGGGAAAAGAGGAACTTATTTCGAAACAAAAATCTCAATTTAATATTTTTATTGGAACTAATATAAAGAGAGCATTTTGCTGCAAATAAGAGTCAATTTGATTACAATAGCCACATATAACAAACATTTATGGTGATTTAACTCTTTAATTGGCAATATATTCTACAGGATATATTAATTGGTTTAATTAATTTAATTTTTAATGAAACAGAAGACAAGAATTTAATTTGTCATTATACATAGCTTTCATAGATTATATAAAAGCCTTCGCTAGGGTAGAAAGACAAATCCTGTGGAACATAATAACCGAAAGAGGCTTTCCAAAACATATTGTAAGAGCTATTCAAAGCTTATATGCAAATACAAATATAAAAATAAAGAGTGGAAATTAAAATCGAAATATGAAATCGTAATAAGTCAAGGATTACAACAAGGGTGCCCTCTTTCACCCACTCTCTTCAATTTAAATATGGACCAAGTTGTCAGAAAATGGTAAGTAACTTTAAATTCTAATAATAAAATCCGTGTTGATACACTCATGTTTACTGATGATCAGGCTATAATGGCTTCTTCAGAGAATGACTTACAAAGAGCAAAAGAGCATTTTTTAAATTAAATAATATTGCACAAGATTATAACCTAGAAATTTCTTCAACAAATCTAAAGTAATGTCCCAGTGTGGCAAAGAAATGGAAAGAACAAAAGTAGTACTAAATGACAAAAGTTTAGAACAAATAAAAGATTTAAATTATCTGGGTGTATCTTTAGATTGTAATAGAAAAAAAGACATAAATAATAAATTACAAATATTTCCATATTTATGTGGCATCCATAAAATAACACTGGGAAAGAAAGTAAGACAAGAAACACATTTAATATTTTATAAATTATTGGCTGTACCTGCAATATTGTATGGCTCAGAAATATGAACTCTGAATAAACAGTCAATTAAAAGAATAGAAGCAGCAGAAATAAAATATTTACGATTTGTGTCAGGATATACTTTAAAGGATAAAAAACGAAGTGAAGATATCCGTAAAGAACTACAAATATTAAGTTGGACAGATAAAATAGAAAAATATAGGAGAAAATGGTATGAACATGTCTACAGAATGGACACCAACATACTGCCCAGGAAAAGTCTAAATTGTCAACCAAGAGGAGGAACAAGAGATAGGGGACGCCGACGAAAGAGATGGACAGCAGCTATAATACTGGAGCCGGAACGAACCAAAAGGTTAATCCTTGCGAGGAGAAGAAGAAGAAGAATAACGCAGAAAAAAACGAACGAGTAAAAATTACTTAAATGTATGTCGAAATACACAAACTAATAATAGCAGTTACACATGATTACGTTTTCACTGTGGTCCGCCACATTTAATTAACTAACACGATAAATTAGTAACTTGCCAATTTAAGGCTTGAGAATGTTCTCAAACCAAATGCTGACATTTGTGTAAAGGGTAATGTAAAAATATTGCACATATAAAACGTCAGTACAATGTGGACAAAAGATGTCTTGGAAATTAACTCCTCGCAAACATGTTCTAGGGAAAGAACTCATTTTACACGCTTTATATTAGCTTGACCTGTAACGGACCTGTATCTACGTAACTGAATCTTGGAACACGATTTTCACCCACTTAAAAACATTGGATAGACTTGAAACTTTGTATACTTGTAAAGGACCCATGAAACTGCAATAATTTCATAATTGCTTTCTAAAACCCTGGCCAGAATCATCAGAAATAAAAAAATGAAAACCGGTATAATAGGTTGCCGACTTATCGACTTTTTAGTCAATCGTTGTAAGAGCTCAGTTGGTAGAGCGGTGGACTGTAGTGGTATATAATTTCAGTAATATATAGGTCGCTGGTTCAAATCCGGCCCGGAGGATTTCTTTTAGAAGAGTATTAAGCAATTAAATTTTCATGGGGTTCCGGTTTATGACAATCAATTAAACTAAAAATTAAAATAATTAAATAATAATTTAAAAAACTAAACAACACGCTTTATTAGAAAATCAAAATAAAAAATAAATAATAGTTTAAAAAACTAAAACACCCTTTATTAGAAAACCGAACTAAAAATTGAAAAATAAGTTTAATTTCCCACACGCTTGGGATAAAATTAAAGTGGTCAACAAAAAAATCATCTCCAATAGATCTAGAATAAAACTAGAGTTATCTACAAAAAAAAATAATTTTACCGTCAAAAGCGTGGGGTGCTTTTTATGGTTGTAATGTCTTCTTCTTAGAGACTTTACCTTTACCGATATCTGTTTATTATCAAATATATTAATTGATATAGAGCACTCCATCTTTTTGATGATAAAATTATTTGTTTGTAGAAAACTCTAGTTTCATTCTAGATGTGTTGGAGATGATTTTTTTTCTGACCACTTTAATTTTATCCCAAGCGTGTGGAAATTGAAATTATTTTTCATTTTTTAGTTCGGTTTTCTAATAAAGCGTGCTGTTTTAGTTTTTTAACTACTATTTATTTATTTTCATAACAGTGGAAATCACACTATTTTATGTTCTATAGTTCTACAGACAACACAAGTTTATATTTTAATTAAAATACGTCACCGGTATTACATTTTATACAGAAAAACGTTATTTAGTTTTTGAAGCATTTTACATTTTCCATAAAATTAAAATTTAATTAATACAGATAAGTGTGCCTATTGGTATGATTAACTTTCATTGTTAGAGAGATATGAGCATGATACGTCTGGCAATAGTGCGAACGCTTGCGATTGGCAGTGACGCGTCTGTCATGAAATAATCCATTCACTACAGTACTTGGTATTTCTAATAAATAAAATAAGCGTAGGCTCAATTCTTGAAACGCAATTCATTACAGAGATACTTGTCATTCCATGTTTTTTAGAAAATATTGGATGACAAGAATCTCTGTAATATATTGCGTTTCCAGAATTGAGCCTATGTTTAATTTAATTATTAAAACAAAAAATATATACATCTGAAGTTCATCCTGTTATATGGACGAGGAACACATACTTTAAGAGATAATAAAAAATTACGAGTAGGCCTACTTGAAAATAAATTGTACAGTCAACTTTTTTGACCAAAGAAAGATGAAGAGACAGGCGAATGAAGAAAACTTACATAAGAGTAAACTAAGTGATTTTATTGGAAACCAGAATGAATTATAACAATTTAATCTTGTAAATTGTGACGGACGAGATATATGGCACGAATAGGGAATGAGAGAGGGACACGAAAACTTTGTGTAGGGAATCCAGATGGAAAGTGTCTTGTAGTAGGGTAGGAACGAGGTGGAGAATAACATTAAGCGTGATTTGAGGGAGGTAAATTGTAAGGAAATTATTGGAATCAGCTGAGGGCCACATCAAAACATCTGTTGTCTTAACGCGGAACCGGAAGGCCAAAAGTACAGCGAGTGGCATTGGAATACAATAACTTTATGTTATGGTATCATAGAAATGAACAACGAAGTCCATCATGCAGGAACAGGATAATTTCTAATTAAGAAAAATGTATGGTCCGATTTTGCTACTTTACGAAATATATAGTTCTTTTGTCAATTAAATCGTATACATGGCGCGAGAAAACAAACATGGCGACTGCTGAACCGATTTTTAAATTTCGTGTTTCATATAAACCCTCACTTCTAACGGTCAGATATAACTGATTACACAAGTCTGCATTTTAAAACTTTTTTCGGATGATTTATTTAAAATAGGTGTTCTTAAATCAATTGTTTACACTGATTCCAGAAATGATTTCCATTTTTGTCTATCACGTCAGGTTTTGCACAAAATAAGAATTTATATTTTCACATTTTAGCTACTACAAGCACAAATATATTCAATCTTCATTTCACACAAGATAAATTTTTGTTAAAAATACATGTTAAAAATACTGTAGAGAACTGTCCTAATAATTGTCTGACTACCTTGTAACAAAACAGAGAGTAAATGGTGTTTCATTAATTTTGAAACCTTCTCTTCTTTGACTTCCTTGAAGTTCCTCCATTTTTAGTCTCCCTCATCAACATCCAACAGTAGTTTCATTCCATATTCACTGGTACCTCCTCTCCATCTCTTTAATATCCTGGTGAAAACGTTCACCTTGCTCTTCACTATAATGTCCGAGATTTTCGGGGAAGTAGTCGTTATGGAAACATAGAAAGTGAACTTTCATACTCAAGTTACAATTAAACTTTTTGAAAATTTCCAACATATTTTCCACAATTGCCTTGTAATCAGGATCTAGTTCTTTTTCTCTGTGTCTGTACCATGAGTAATGTGTTCCTGATTCTAGAAGATTCTTTCTTTTAAGCCGTGAGCTTAGTAATTCTGCAGATTCCTTTGGCAAATTCATATCTCGAACTAGATCATTAAGGCCACTTTGAGAGAATCGTGGAGTAAAGCCCTCTTCAGACTGATATATATCATCAGTATCGTCGTCAGTGATTGCATCAAGTTTACTTTCAACATTATATTGTCAGGTTCTCTAAAACAGCTGGAGGAAGAGGAACAGGCAGCTCTTCTCCATATAGAACTGGCTTAATGGCTAAAAGGATGCTTGGATATACAATTTGGTTCTTATTATTTTAATTACACCCTTGAACATTAAGCAAACAGGAACAACAGTCATTAAGGTGGTCTTTAGGCTCCCTCCACACCATAGGAATCGCAAATGGCATGCACGTTTTCTTGCTTTTTGTCCACAATTTTAACCTCTCAACGCAATAGCGGCAAACTTTGTTCGGAGCCCACGCCTTATCCTGGTCAACAAGTTTCACTTTAAAATAAGCATAGTAAGCTTTTTTCACAAAGTCTGTAATATCCGTTCTTTGCTTAAGCATTGTATAATTTCCACAAATATAGAAGAAAACGTTAGGATTGTTCACACACTTGCGTGTAGACATAGCCATGTTTGCAGTCACACTAGAGAGATAAAATGAGAACAGCATTGATAATGCAATTGTCTGAAAGGTCACCCAATACGAGGGTCATTAGATAAGTTTTGAGACACGGCCGTATGGCAACAGGAATGCAATAAACTAATATACCATTTGAAAGCACAACTCTCGAACGTCAAAACCATAGCAGGTATAAACGATTCCTTTCAGTTGTCTCTGAGCAGCACCCTTATGAAGCAGTCTGTGCGTGGTGAAATCAAACGTGTCCTATGGAGCTTGAGAGGGAGTATTTTCTTGCTATGATTTTATATGATTATAAGTGCGGTTTAAATGAGTCGCAAACACTTGAGCAACTCACACAAACATTTAGGGACCTTGTCCTTCACGTGCAACAGTTTTCCGCTGTTTTACTGAATTTAATAGGGAGAGAACATCCCTTAAAGATGAAGGGAGAAGTGGGAGGCCAACAACAGTGGTGACAACGGAAAACGTCTCTGCAGTGGAGACTCTGATTAAGGAAGATCCACGACTGACCTATAAGGACATCGATGGGAGCCTAGGGATTAGTTCGCCAACTGTTTCCACCATCCTGCACCAATACTTAAGAGTGAGGAAAATTTCTTCTCGATGGGTGTCACATCACTTGTCAGAAGGGCAAAAACGCACTAGGGTGGAATTGTGTAGAAAAATGCTGACGAGATTCAACCACGGGGACTCCCGCCAGGTGTCAGGCATAGTGATAGATGACGAAACTTGGATCTACCAGTATGACCGTAAAACAAAGCACCAATCATAGGTGTGGGTCTTCCCAGATGAGTAGCCTCCGACTAAAGTCAAAAGGCCTAGGAGTGTGGGGAAGAAAATGGTGGCCACTTTCTTCTCAACAAATGGTCATCTGGCTACAGTTGTGCTAGTCGATCAGAGGACAGTTACGGATAAATGGTATACAGACGTCTGTCTCCCCAAAGTCTTCTCAAAGATCCAGGAGAAGCGGCCAAAGACTGGACTGCGGGGAATTCTGTTCCACCTCTTTGCACACAGCCAATGCAACAATTAGGTTTCTGGAAAAGACACCTGTGAAATTAATGTGTCATTGAGCCTACAGTCTGGACCTAGCCCCGTGCGACTATTTCCTGTTCCCGAACGTGAAGAACTGCATGCGCGGACACCAATTTCCTAGCCCAGAAGATGCTGTTGGAAGAGCTTAGTACAATGTCCGAGTCGAGTGGCGTGGCTGCTTCCAGAAGTGGTTCCAGAGGATGCAACGGTGTATAGAATGTGCTGGAGAGTTGTTTGAAAATATATGATAGGTATGAAAACTCTATCATGGCCCATTGTTGCATATCTCAAAACTTATCTAGTGACCTACGTAACAACCTCAGCATGCGTTGTGCCAAACTAAAGGCTTAGAGGCTCGAATAGACTAATTTTCCTCCAACAATACTCATTATCGTCTGGCACATAAATTATGCTTTCACCAATAAATACATGAAAACCCATTAGGTCCATTGTGAAAAAAACTGTACGTGATAGAAGAAAACTAAGAACAGTTCTGGAATCAGCATAAAAAAGTGAACTAATTCAACGTGTTAGTTTTCAGTCATCCGATATCATGCAGACTAGTGTTATCGGAAAATTCCTTTCTCGTTTTATTTCAATGGTATGTACTCTTTCGTTGTAGAAAATCGAAAATCCCGCCCTTTAGAGCGATTTTTAAATTTTCCTTTCAGGGTAATCTCGCTCCTAATGGTTCAGATTTTGCTGGTTATGAAACTTGACCTAACGTTTCTTAATTTATTGCTGTATGCAGAATTTGATTCCGAAAAAGAAATTCAGCCGCTACAGCGTTAACATAAAAAACACACTCACAAATATTTTTCCAGTGGTCATTTTCGGCATCTATTAGGTACGATTGATGAAGATATGTAAAACATTACGAAAAATATTTTCATGAGAACAACTCTATTTCGTGCCTTAGAAATTCGCTAATAAACCAGAAGTTAAAATCTTGTATAAAAATAAAACGATAATCGATAACTATTATACGAAGTTCCTGGCCGTAAAGAAACGATTATTCCATAAATTAAAATAACATTAATAACAGAGGAGGGAAGTTTTTGTCTGTTAAGCTGGTAATTCTCTGAATAATCCACACACAGACCACATGAGATTCACACTCGTGTTGTTTATATTTTGACATTCGCATTAACATTATTCTGGTGCATTCAGCTGTTCAAATGTTTTACATACACAATCAGCTTTTCCTATTTTTGGAACAAATTCTTGTAACTAAATGCGGTTTCCTGTTTTCTAATTCAATGGTTTACTCAACAACCTATTCAAGCACATATGCACAATCCTATCGCAAATTCGCTACTGTTTGTATACGACTAATTCTATCGTAACGACGACATATTTTATCCACATACATTCATCTCTTATACAGTAAAAGCTCCTTAATCGCGTTTTCATTATTCGCGGGTTAAAAATTTCGACACAGTTCCTATATTCGCGGCTAAAAGTCTTTATTCGCGGAACCAGTCAGTGTATTAGAAACATTAGTATCCTTTATTAACCATCGGCAATTCTTTTTACTGCAGGCACGTGCCAAGGCGGCTTTTACAAAGAGTAATTTAAACCAAATGGACAAATTAATATCAAAGTAAAACTTTTTTTTTTTCTTTCCCCAATTCTCCAGGTTGTTATTTCGACATGTCTGGTTTTCTCTCCTGGCATTTGCTTAATTGTAACCCACTTCTTAAGTTGAGGCGCATAGAAGGCGGAGTTACGTTACCCCAATTATATGATGGATGATAAATGATTCCATTTATGGGTAACCACAGGAATAATTCCCTTTAAAGAAATATGCCTATGGTTTGACCGGGAATCGAACCCGGGACCTCATGAACCTTATTTTCACTAAGCCTAAATGTATTGTTAAAAGCCATCGCCGTAGTATTTCACGCGGGGCTATGTCCGTTGATAAATGCCGCCCTCGCCACGATCGGTGTTATATTGTTTCAACTTGTCATTCGTTGCAATAATTTTGACTGAATAACACATGTCTGATCTTCTTTATTGCCAATTTATAATGTAGACTAAAAGAAAAATTGTTCAAAATCTCTCATTAATTGATTTTATTTTGATAAATTTTATTTCATTTTGGAACCTTGCAGCGTATCCCCTATATACCCAAACAAATTATCATTCCATATTCGCGGTTACTGTATTCGCAGTTTCTGTATTCGCGGCATATTTGCGGGACATATTCTCCTCAAATAAGCAGTTTTTACTGTACTTTAAAAAATACGGAATTTGAAATAATTTTGGATTTAAAAAATCCGTATTATTTAATTTATACTTGTGCCATGTCATAAATGAATTGAAAGAACAAATTAATATAAACAGTGTATTGATAACTCTGCTTTTTGCAGACGATCAAGTAATAATGACAGCATCAGAAAATTCTTTACAACAATTCCTTAATGCTTTAAATAATATCTCTCTAAAATACAATTTAAGAATATCTACATCTAAAACAAAAATATTAGCTCTGAAAGGAAAATGTGCAATAAGAACAAAAATAGTGATAAACAATGTAATCATAGACCAAGTTCAGAATCTTAATTATTTGGAATGCAGTTACCTTGGCGTAATGACAGAAAATTTCGATAAACACACTTAAAATGACAACGATTCAACTATAGATGTGGTACCAATAAACGTACTTTTTATTGATATAAAAAACTAGAAAACGAAAACTATTTTAAAATTTGACGAAGTATTGGCAGTCTCCATCCTTAACCTTCTTGGCGGCACTATGGCCCTGGGGTCGACTCAGCCTCTAACCGGAACAAATGAGTACAAGGGACGTTTGTTCTGCGCCGGTAAAGGCGGCAGTCACGCAAGGCCCTGACAACCCGGTGGACATCAAACGTGGCCGATTGTGCAGATAATAGTCGGAGAGCCTGAACCTGCCACTTATCCCCAAGGGCCTCCTGAGGATCCTGTCAGTAGGGATCACTTTACGTTTAATAACTTTTATTGGCAGTTCCAATTATAGTATTATCAATGGATGTGAAACCTGGACATCAACAAAGGCAGATAGCAAACTATTAAGGAGGCATTGCACGAAATAGAAGCTGTTTGAGAGCAATAGCAGGATACCAAAGGACAGATAAAAAGAAAAATTAAGATATAAGAACAGAACTTAATATATTTAATCTCTGTGAAAGAATATAATTAATACTATCAAAATGCTTACCTTCAGCACGTGTTACGAATGAATGAACAGCGCATACTAAGAAGAATGTATAATTATAAACCAAAACAGAGAAGATTGTTGGGAAGACCATTCAAGAAGTGGAAGGACCAATTCGACCTATATTGAGATCGAAACAGGTAATTGGGCTTAATCCTTGTTGTTGATGATGATGAAAAAATCCGTTATTTTACTGAGATAAATCAATCTTGTCAGTCCTGGCATACTACACTATTTCCGAGCTAAGTTCCAGCTGTACAGTAAACAAACTTGCGTAAGTATTACTTCGTCTATTGGAGGAATTGTTGTACACTACGTTTACCCGCCATATGACTAGATTTTTTACAGAACATTATTCTTAGGCAACATTGTATTTTATGGGAAATTAGACTGAATACAAGATATAATGGTGTCAATAAGTATTCTTCCGATCCGATTGAGGGTCTTTCCACTTTTCAGCGGTTGCCCTTTTACCAGCCGGCTGCTGGCCCTTCACATCCACATGTGTCAATCACAGAGGTAGATGATCAACAGCCAGTGCAGGGGTGACATGTGGTTAGCATGTCGAGTCCCCCAGCCGTTATAGCTGGTTCCTCAACCTGGAGCCGCTACTTATTGTAGCTACCCAATTGCCTCACGATGCTGGGTGGGAACCGGTCCCATACTGGCCGAAATACCATGAGAAAATTTCTTCCCCCATGGAGACTCGAACCAGCGCAAGTCCCGTAGCTCTGCGCCAAGGCTTCCTACCTTAACCGCTCGGCTACGGCGCGGGACAGTATTCGTCCACTTCTTATTTATTTATAATAAAGAAACAATTAGGCCTATGACAAATAAATTATAAATGGCCCTATCTAAATATACTTTAAGCTTTTTCTCTGGTATCGATAAATATCCATTACTTATATTTTTATTACGAGGAGAATTTAATCTCCATGCTGACATACCTGCGAATTCTACTTTACTTGGATATTTTTCAATAAACTATTTGTTGACAAACATTCAAAATTGTTGTTTTTTCTCCGATTTACATAGGTTTTCCTTTCCGATTTAAAAAATCTACGGAAGCGTCCATTTTGAAACAATTGAAATTCCAACGTATACTGCATTGCACATGCTTAAGAGTAAAACAATGTTTAAATAATATATTAAAATTGTAATTATATATTTTAAGATTCTTTCATATATTGATTGATGATTCAACACACAAGTCAGAGATTCTAGGATGGAGAAGCTACGGAGACGAGCCGACAACAATTTTGTGAACATTAAACACTCTGATTTGTAACTGCTTACTTTTTTGGAAGATTGCGTGGTTTATATTAAAATTACTTACTTCAACAAATATTAAATTTCAAATATTGTAGAATTCCCCTTTTAACATCCAGTAATATAAAACGTGTGGAATTTCAGGGGGAAAATAATAAAGCCAGACATACCATTAAACCTCAAAATAAAATAAAATGTCTAAGTTTCTCATTCAAAAGTAAAATATTTAAAGAATTGAAATAAAAATTGCAATAATTAAATATATCCACTTTTATTGAAGAAATAACTCTTTGGTTGGCACTTCTCTAATGTAAACAACGTTTGTTTTTATTTTTATATAAAATGAAAATGCGTTGTTATGCAAGTTTGTTCACAACATGTTATAAAGTTTTTTTTTTTTTCAAATGCCCCAGGTTTGTCTTTTCGACATTCCTGGTTTCTCTCCTGACATGGCGTATTTGTAACCCACTTCTGAGGTTGGGGCGCCTGGAAGGCGGGGTTACGTTGCCCCGATGATATGATGGATGATGATGATGATAATGGTGCGCCAGGAGAGTTCCTAATCCTAACCTAAGACGAATATGAATGATGATGATTGCGATGCCCATATGAATTCGGGGACCGTTTGGGCCTTAAAGTTTTCCTGACATTTGTCTTACAGGGGAGGAAAAACCTCGATAAAAACCTCACCCAGAAAAACTGTCCCGACCGGGGATCGAACCCGGGCCCGCTGCGTGACAAGGCAGCACGCTACCCCCGAGACCACAGCGGTGTTATAAAGTATTTTACACAATATTTTAAACTACTCTTCTTTTTATCCACAACAAAAGAATGCTGATTTCCATGGGTACAATTATATCAACTAGGTTTCGACCAATTCAAATCATTTATGTAAAATGTATTTCTTTTTTAATTTTTGAGAAATAATGGACAACGTAAATAAAGTATTGTACATTTAAAAAATCCACGGCGCGACAGGCCTAGAATGCCCTTGGCCTACTATCCGGTTGCTAGCCTCACTTCCACATGTGTTAAACACAGATGTAGACGATCATCCAGCCAGTGTAGGAGTGACATGTGGTCAGCATGTTGGGTCCTCCAGCAATTTTAGTTGGTTTTATCCGCTTCTTATTGTAGCTACCCACATTCCTCACGATGCTGGGTAGACACGGGTCCCGTACTGGCCGAAATTTAATGAGAAAATTCTTCCCCCATGGGGACTCCAACCAGTGTAAGCCCGCCAAGGTACACATACATACGATTTATTACCTCGTTTCGTCTTGCATAACTATCTCTGGTCGTTATTTAATTTGAAGTACTCTGTAATAAAGATGCACTTTTGTACTTTTATAATAATATATATGTTAGTCCTCTATGAGCTACGGGACTTGCGCTGGTTCGAGTCTCCATGGGAAAGAAATTTTCTCATGGTATTTCGGCCAGTATGGGACCGGTTCCCACCCAGCATAGTGAGCGGCTCCAGGTTGAGAAAACCAGCTATAACGGCTGGGGGACTGGACATGCTGACCACATGTCATACCTACACTGGCTGATGATCATCTACCTCTGTGATTGATACATGTGGATGTGAGGCCAGCAGCCGGCTGGTGGGCTTAGGGCCTTCTAGGCCTGTTACGCCAGGAGTTTTTTTTTAATCGTATCTTGAAAATCCTCGTGGGTAAGTTTGTATCTATTTCCGAAAGGATAGGCGTTCTTCTGGAACATATCTCATAATTTTCCCGGTGTCATCCATTTTGCTTGCCATAACTATTATTGTCCACCGCTGTGGTCTCGAGGTAGCGTGCTGCCTTGTCACGCAGCGGACCCGGGTTCGATCCCCGGGTCGGGGCAGTTTTTCTGGGTGAGGTTTTTATCGGGGTTTTTCCTCACCTGTAAGACAAATGTCAGGAAAACTTTAAGGCCCAAACGGTCCCCGAAATCATATGGCCATCATCCTTATCATTATCATCCTTACCATTATCATTATCATCATCATCCTTCACCGGTGTGGAAAGCAACGGGAAGCTACCACACCTACATAATTCCCTAGTAAAGCTGCAAGCATAGCATGAAAATGCTATGATTGCAGTGAAGGACCTGCCTTCGGGCAGAATTACTATGGAACTATTATTCTTCATCTGGTCTTCAACGGTTCAGTGATAATCTGTAATTTATTTACCTTCATCGAATTAAAAAATGGTCAACTACAGACAACCCCTTTTAAAAACAAGTGGTTCATAATACGTACGTTCCTTAACAAAATTATCCTCGTGTTACTTATCGTTACTAGACGTTCATGCATGTAAGAATATTATCAAGTCATTGTTCAACAGAATACGCAACTAAAAACAAAGCATTGCACCTCATCAAAATTTGGAACGTTTGTTTTCAATACTTGTTGGCTTACATTGTATCACGAAGACGGTAACACCTCATTCCTACATGAAGTATTGGTAGACTAGAGGTTCGTATGCTCTCCTCTTGTCCCGAGGTTCGTGGGTTAAAACCAGGCGGATGTTTCAGGTCGTAAAAGTTCTGAGTATAGATTCCTTCGGAAGAAAAGAAAGCTCGTCATGAAGAAACTACGTGAACTTGGTGAATTGCTGATTAAGTCAAATTATATTGATCGATTTTGTTGGTTTACCGAATATATATTTCCTTCGTTAATTAAATCGTATGTATCCAATTACGATGCGAGAAAATAAACATGGCAGGCGCTAGACAGATTTTTAAAATAAGGATTATAGGCAAAAGTTTCATTATAATGACTGGATATCGCTGATTTTTTTTAGAATAACTTTATCGTTTTATTTAAATGATATATCGAGTTCGCTATTAAAAAGTGTAAAATTCGCCCGCTAGAGCGATTTTTAATTATCGCTTCAGGCGAATCCCCATTCTTAATGATTCGACTGGCTGGTTAACAAATTCGACCTTACTTTTTTAATTCATTGCTCTACGCTGAGATTGGTTGCGAAAAAAATTGTAGCCGTTAGAGCGTACACACGCGTGAGGGCGTGCGCGCGCGCGTGTGCGTGCGTGCGTGCGAGCATGTGTGCGTGCGTGCGAGCGTGTGTGCGTGTGTGCGTGTGCGTGTGTGTGTATTTGTTATGGCCATTTTCGGTGTCTACTAAGTACGTTTGATGAAGAATTGTACTTTTTCTTAACAAAATTATTTTTATGAGTGCAAACATTTGTTTCTGTGATACCCATAGCTTATATTTCATCGTAATGATAGAAATACTTTACTGCCACATGGCGGTGTTAGTGGACAAGAGGTTAATATACTCGCTTCTGGTTCCGATATTCGCGGATTCAGACTCGGCTCGGGTCGATATTCGTAAAAATCGTGAGTATGGGTTCCATCGGCCGTCTGGCTGGTCGCGTGGCTAGCATGCACGGCTGCCACGACTGGAATCCCAGGTTCGATACCTGGCGATTCTGGAGGGGTATTGGTGATAGGTAACACCGGGATTCTTCAGATTTTCTCACAGTTCTCCCGTTTCCCAAATTTCATCCGACGAACACACTTTACTCCCCTTCTTCGCCCCCCCTTAATTTCATTTCACCCTTCCCTCCATCTCATGTTAGGTAAAAATAATTTTGTTCGTCGAATCAGAAGTTATGAAAATATGTGGTTGTAGGGGTCTAAAGGAGGGCATACTAATGTGCTCCTTCATCACTCCGAGCTTGTCTAACAGCTTAGGGGGCAGAATACGATCCATCGAGAGCGTTCTAGTCCCTCCTCGCGACCATAGTGGTGGTATGAGTCATGAGTGCAGTACTTGATGTGTTGGACCGGAAGGGAGACCCAAAACAAACTACGTAACATCATAATGTGGACTTTTATTCTGTTAATTCCATAATCCTGGGAAGCGCAATAGATATTTCAAGTCGAAGTGCTAGACCAGTTTGATTTCTCAGTTTAAATAAAAATTGAATATCATGGGGTCCCGTGTAGTAGCCTAGTGGTTAAGGCAAGATTCCTTGGCGCAGAGCTATGGGATTTACGCTAGTTCAAGTCTCCATGAGGGAAGAAATTTTCTCGTGGAATTTCAGCCAGCATGGGACCGGTGCCCATCCCATCCAGCAACATGAAGAATTTAGGTAGCTACAATAAATAGCGGATCCAGGTTGAGAAAACCAGCTATTAACGGCTGGGGACCCAACATGCTGAACCCATGTCACCCCTACACTGACAGGACGATCACCTACCTCTATGAATAACATGTAGATGTGAGGCCAGATGCCGACTGGTAGGCCAAGGGCCTAAAAGGCACGCTAGGCGCATTTCCAGTGCAGTGGAATTCTTGACATGTTTTAATTTACCACAAATTTTCAAAAATGTTCATTGTGTTACGTTCCTTAAGATGTGAGTACTTTTTGTTTGAAATGTTGTTAGTCTGCAGCTTCAAAATTACAATATTAAAAGATGGCTGGTGTTGTAGTGAAATGCGGTTGCACCAAGTACATTAAACTTAACACATGAATAGGCTGAGTGACTTAGAAACTTGAAACAAGAGAAAAATGGTCGCGGCTTGTGTAGCATTTTCATTGTAACTTTATGACGCTGGTGACACGGGATTAATTGCAGCATTACCACACCAGATGGCAGACTCTTCATTACTTTAATTTCATTTCCCACTTCGCTACTTACTGGACTTCAACACCAAGATAAAACTTTCTCGCTTCATCAAACAGGAATTCGTTTAATTTAACACTTTGTGATATTACTAAACTAAACTCCATGTAGCGACAGGCCCTGGCCTACGATTGCTGCTGGCCTCAAATTCACATGTGTTAATCACAGATGTGGACGATTATTCAGTCATTATAAAGGTGATGTGTAGTTTGCATTTCGGATAGTGCAGCCGATATAGCTGCTCAGCTGTTTTTCTCCCATCCGTTTTTGGCCTACCCACTGACCGATTTCCATCTGGTTATCCTACAAAGAGTTTATGTTACTCTTTCATTCCCCATTCGTGTCATATGCCCTGTCCATCGCAGTCGACACATAAGTGTTCTTATTATATCTGGCCCATTAAGATCATGTAGCTCACTATCTAGCAGTCTTCTCCATTCGCCTTTTTGTTCATCTCTATTTAATCCAAAAAAAATTCCTAAGAACTTCATTCTCAAATATTTGTAATCTTTTTCCTCACTTAAAATAGGAGTCCATGTTTCTCATCTATATAACTGGAAGAATAACAGCTTTATAAAAATTTAATTCATTATTTCTTAGTTAAGTTGAGACGACATGAGTTCCTGTAATTGCATTCAGTTTCAGAATTGAACCTACGTTTAATTTTTTCTGCACCTAATGCCTGTTTGTAATTATTGTTTCTAGGTATTTGAATTCAGCCACTTCTCCAAAATTTCCCTCAGTCGGCATTAAATGTTCATCTCCTTTTTATATAATGTATTCTATGTATGACCATATATTTAGTTTAATTGACTTTTACTTCCAGTTCCAATTTCTTAGTGTTACTCAATACATGTGCATGTTGGCCCTTTGTCGTATCTCCTCGCCAACGAATAATACATCATCAGCATAAACTAACAGCTTAATAACACAACTAAGTTTCAGGCCTTCTTGATCCTCTAAAAATGTGATGGCATGCTCCAGTACAAAATTGAATGGTAGAGGAGATAGTGTAACTCCTTGTTTTAACCCGCTGTAAATTTCAAGAGTATCTGAATTTTTTTCTACACGCACCCCACTCATTGTGTTCATTCGAATAACTCTAACTTTTTTTTAGGAATTATGAACTCCAGGAGAATACTGTATAAATGCTCCCTCTTAATTTAAAGTCGTATGCCTTTTGGAAGTTTGCCTGTAGTTGGTTCACAGTTCTATTATATTCCCATTTATTTTCTGAAATATGTCTTATAATAAAACTCTTATCTATTTTAGACCTATTTCTTCCATGTTCACATTGATGAACACCTATTACATCATCAAGTCTGGACACTAACAGTCAGAGACTGCCAAACTTTACCATCTTTCAGAAACAAACTGAAAATAAAATTATTAACAGAAACATCTCACTAATATTACTTTTTTAACTATTGATAATTTGTTTTCTTTATTATTTAATACAAATAGTACTAAGATGTCAATATACTTACCTAATGTCATATATAAGCGATGGATTAATTCATTATAGTTTAATACTTTCTTTGTATATTTTTTCTTTTCTCTTTATGTATAGTAGATTCGAGCTGTTATTTGAGTATACATTATTCCATTAGTTTAATTTTAACTGTATTTAATTGTATTGTATTATTAGACATTATTTTCATTATTCTTCAGTTTGACCAGATAATTAATTGTTCAGTAGTAGTTAATTGTTATTGTAATTTTTTCTGTATTTATATGTAACATATGTTTGTCCTGGTGAGTGGAAGAGAAGGCCACATGACCTTAACTCCAACAGGTTAAATAAATATATATTTGTTAGAATTTTGAAAGAAGTTAAAAGTAATGCGTGCGATACCTCTGTAGCTGTTGCAATCAATTTTATCTCCTTTCTCCCTGTATTTTTACGGCGAAAAGTCGTCACTCTTTAGAATAAGGTACTTTTTTCGACAGGCTTATCCTTTCAATTTGTCCGACATATGTAACCCTTTCGGCAGCAATGCTACCGCCGGCATAACCCTCCTCGGGGTCATTTAAGTACATGGCAAGGTAAATATACCACGGATGGAGTTTAATTTGTATAAATATTTTATTTAAATTATTTATTCAATTTTATGATCTTACATATTATTTTCCGAATATTTTTATTCAGTGGTAGAGAGGAAGAGAAGGCCTCATGACCTTAACTAAGCCAATTTAAATAAGTAATCAACATTATCATAATAATTAATAATAGCAATTATTAGTATCATTTTCATTACCGTTATCGCCGTTATCATTTATTTATTTATTTATTTATTTATTTGGGAAAATACTTGATGCAGAAGCAAGCCTTAAAACTGATTACAACCAAACTCGTAATCGAGCCTTTGCCAATTCCAACAGTGAAAGGGATTTATTCATATTGTCCCTCTCACAACTTTCTTTACAGAATTATAGCAACTTCTACATTCGATTAAATATATCACATATTCTCTCGCAAATATAATTATCTAATACTTTGTACAACATAGTAGATGTCCCGATGCTTAAATCACTCGGATATGGCGCAGGAAAAGTTCCAACTACAGGTCTCAGGAGGCTCTTGGATAGGTGGTTGAAACTCCCATCTTTGCAGCAATCGACACGAGATATCAGCCGAGTTGTCAATCCTGCGTGACGGCCGGCTTTACCCCCAGAATACACTTCTGGTACTCGTTTCCACTAGAGACTTGGTGACGACTATTAATGCAAACAAATATTGATGATCAAACTGTCCTGGAAGCGAAGAGAGACTCATAAAGAAAAATGGATTGTATACAGACACGAAAAGAATGAGTGGAGAATGTGCTGAACGCCGAGGTAGTAGTGAAGGACCTGCTCTTGAACAGAAAACTATCGATGAGCTTGTTAAAAAGGAATTGCTTACTGAAAGATGCATTTTAATTAGTGATGGACGGAAAAAATACTCCTATTTTCGGAAAAGAGAAATGTAGAGACGAAAAAAAAAACATGTTTACTATGATATTGAAATTACTGTTCATTTTAAAATGTTGCATTTTATTTTAACAAAAAAACTTCTTGATGTCTTACAATATATTCAAACGATAGTTAACCGAGGAAAAACACCTTCATTAAAAGTTTGTCACTCAACAATTGCACATATTAAGCGAATTTCTCAGCTAGTCGAATTTATTTCCCGATTTTGCTGGTTTACGTAACATAGAGAAAATCAACTGTCCGGCCGCTAGGACGAATATTAAATTTTCTGATTTCAGGAAAATCCTCACTTTTAATTGCAGATATGACAGACTTTTTAGAACACCTATCTTGCTTTATTTTAATACCATATAATTTATTTAGTTGCAAAAAGTCGAAAATGGCATCCGCTAGAGCGATTTTTAAATTTTCGCTTCAGGATAATCCTCCACTCCTAATTTGTTAGTTAACGAACCCGACCCTACCTTTCTTAATCGATAGTTATATGCCGAAAAAAGTTCTGCCACTAGAGCGTTCATACATTTATACATATATATATATATATATATATATATATAGGCTGTGTGTGTGTGTGTGTGTGTGTGTGTGTGTGTGTGTGTGTGTGTGTGTGTGTGTGTGCTCTGATAGTCGCAGTATTCGTTTGTTTATATATATATATATATATATATATATAAGTTGAAGTGATCTCACTGTAGGCCTCGAAAATCCCTTGGAGAAGAGAATATTAAGGCTCCTACTTTTCTAGACAATCGGCAGTAGATGTCAGCTAGGTTGTCAGTCCTGTTTAACGGCCGCCTTTAATCCCTGAACAAATGCCTGGTATTAATTTTTGTCAGAGGTAGAGCCCACCAAGGATTCTTTCAGCCAGAAGGTTTAGTCCAGTTCAAAAATCCTGACCCTAGCGGGACTCGAAATCCCGACCTTCCTGCTTGTAGGAAAATTATTTCCTTAACCATCTTGCTACGAACCATCTTGCACACACATACACCCATTTATATTTATTTATTTATTTATTTATTTATTTATTTATTTATTTATTTATTTATTTATTTATTTATTTATTTATTTATTTATTTATTTATTTATTTATTTATTTATTTATTTATTTATTTATTTATTTATTTATTTATTTATTTATTTATTTATTTATTTATTTATTTATTTATTTATTTATTTATTTATTTATTTTTAAGGTTATTTCCTGTATCTAATAAGTAGATCGATGAAAATTTGTAATTTATATCAAAAACATTTTCACGAGAACAGCCCCGATATGTATATTCTTTCAGAATTCGCCAGAAGTGAAGGCGAAAAAATGGTTGATGTTGATAATGGTATTGAACTTACTCTACATTTTAAAACGTTGTATTTTATGTTAGCTAATAAAAAACAATAATACTTGGTAATAACTTATTCAAATGACAGTCAATTGTACAAAAGCACTTTAATTAAAAGCGGTTAATTTGAATAATAAATAATGGCAGCTGTTGCATACATGTAATGTGCAAATTAGAGTTGCATCGACCAATAGCAGCAATACTACTTTTTATAATGGCAGACAGCTCAACACTTCTAACAAAACAAAAATTCTGACAATAAGTTGTTAAATATCCGCTGAAATGCTGAGGTTAATCCACTTACTCTGGAGTTCAAATCAGATCAGATTCAATGGAATTTTCATGGATAAAAATTCTGACTGAGCATGACAATTAGATACAATCATAAGTTGTATAAAAAGTATGGTTACTGATATTAATTGGAGATGTTTGAAATAGGCAGTTCACATGCAGATGATGGATGAATACAGGATAGAAACTATTGGCCTTCAATGATATTGAAGCTATGAATATTCAAGACTTCTTAAAGGTTCAATTCAATTCACATATAACTCCCCAAATGAAATAAATTTAAGAAATGTTCGCTTTCTAGATGTAGATAATCGTGCGGCTTTACCAATAAATACATTTTTTTGTATTGTAAGCCCATGTTTTCCCTTTACAGAGATTTAGGCGCTCTCCCCCTACAGGGAAGAATTTGAACCATACTAATTTAGTTACACTTGTTTTCGTATAGATGCCATTCGAGTGGTCCGTAGTCAGCGTTCCGCTTCATACTAACATCTAGGAAACCAAGGTAGTACTAGGACGGGAAAATTCGGTAAATTTTGCTTAGAGGCCTTTTCATTCAGGCTTAAGGATTTTTTACAAGCCTGAAAATCTTCAGACTCGGGACTCACGGCTTAAAATCCCTCCCGGAGGACTTGCTCCTTGGATTTTTCCGTCCTAAAAAATCCATCGACCCCGGCCGGGTTTGAACCTGCGACCCTCGGGACCAGAGGCAAGGAGCATATCCACTAGTCCACCGCGGCCGACAATTATGGAAGGAAAAAGATTTTTTAAAGACCTAAGGAAAGATGCATTAAAGCAGTAACAACTGATTCTGGAGATAACCTTGTCTTGGCAGATTGGAGAAGAATAACATTATACAGAGAAGGATAGAATAAATGGTTAAACGTAGGTAAGATATGACATCGGGCTGTGATGCCATTGTAGGAGCGGGGTTCCTTCCGAAGAGAACTAAAATCGTAAGTCCTTTGTCTTAAAGAACCTCAAGCCAGAAAAGTAGAGAGACCTTTAACGCTCAGAATTTAATTGCGACGCTACTGACCTGAGATGTTAAAGAGCGTCGTTAAATAAAATATTAACTAATCCGTGCAGTAGATCCTAATAAAGAATGCAATTTTAAGTATATATTAACTTTTTCCTGCCCACTACTGTGGTCAATGATGACGTTGTTTCCTCATATACAACGGGCCTGAGTTGGAGTCCAGACCACAAAAAATGTGTTGGGTAAAGTTTATTTCCTCATCTATAGGTCAAATCTAGGAAACATTAAGTCCCAAATTGTCACAGTACACCATTTGATTTACAAACTGGAAAGAACACTTGGCAAGGATGACTGAGAATAGAATACTAAAAGCAGCATACAGCTATTCCCCACGAAGAAGAAGTTTGGGAAGACCAAAGAAAAGATGGAAACAGCAGCAATTTGGAGTCGAAACAGGCTAGTAAATAAGCCTAAACCGTGATGAAGAAGAAGAAGAAACCATTTGACCAGATAATTATGAATATCGCTTACATTCACTCAATCAGTCGCGGCTCGTGAATTAAAAATTAGTGGATGCTCTCAAGTATTAAAATGATGATAACATGAAAATAAGCAACACAAATCTTGCTAGTATTAACCTGAACATGTTATACGATGTATGATTAACAGCAGTTTTAATTATAGTTTTGTACATGATCTCTTCTCTCCTTCTATGTTGTAAAGTGAAGAATCGTCAGTGTGAGCATAGTTTAAATGTCGTGATGCCTGTAACATATTTTCTTATTTCTCTATGTAGGCCTACTATTTTAAGAGAACGTCAAGTTAGAACATTATATTTATTAGACCTCGTAATATCCCGAGATTTTGAAATTCGTACTTTATAGTAAAAGCTTTCTTGTTGTTACACTAGTATTAGTTGTGGTCCTACCAATTATTTTAATTTTCTTTTTTCGAAGCTTGTTTTTCAAATGTTCTGAGCACATTTTTTCAGGAATTTTTAACATACCGTACTTTATCACTGTCACTATCATATTCACAGGGATATTAATATACTGGAGGAATAAGAGCGAAAATCTTGGCTTTTGTAATAACACATTCTTAGATAATCGTTCATGAGGAATAAACTTATTAGACTGGATCTCACCAAATCAATAATGAAGTTTGGAGGCATCCTTTCTTGCAGTTCTTACAACATGAAAATATTGATTTCAGAAAAAAATATATTAGCTGCAAGTTTTGCAATACCGGTAAAAATTAAGTACCGGTATGCATATAGTATCTTATATATTGCTACATCTAACGTCTACCTCGTTAAACTAATAATTCTGTCAATAATCTATGTATAATTTGTAGCGAATAATCGACCCCTAATTGAGTATACTGATTAATAAATACGATTAATCAATAAGACAAAGAATGAACTGAATATAAAATACAAAGTCGCTTAAATAAATGATGTATTGGTAAATTTCTCACAAGTAGCGGTAGGAAACCTTAATACGAAGAGGTCATTAATATGTAGTCTCTAAATTAGACTGGATATTCTTAAGCTGGGTCCAGCTTGAAAAATCACGTTTGGGAGAAAACTTCATACTTCAAAATTTACAGCCGCGGGAAGCCCGAAGTTGTAAACACGCTCCCTAGCCGTGAGAAGAAATTAAGAAATAAAATTATAAATGTAGGTGGGATGGGTGCGAACATGGACTCTTACTTTAAGGGAGGAAAGGAGATTACGAGTATTGAGAATAAAGTTCTTAGGAAATTTTTTGGACCAAAGAGAGATGAAGAGACAGGTGAATGGAGAAGACTACATAACAATGAACTACATGGTCTTTATAGGAAGCCAGATATAATAAGAACAGTTAAGTCTCGTAGATTGCGATGTTGCGCGTATGGGGAATGAAAGACGTGCATGGAAGCTTCTTGTAGGAAAGCCAGAGGGAAAACGCCCAGTTGGTAGGCCAAGAATGAGGTGGGGGAACAACATTAACTATGATTTGAGGGAAGCAGATTATACAGGGAATGATTGGAAAGCATTGGCTCAGGATAGGGATGTATGGAGAGCTTATGTCCGCGCGGCCATGAACCTTCGGGTTTGATAGTGCCAGTGAGTAAGTAAGTAAGTAAATGTAGGTGGGAAGTAAATACACCTACGCCCCTAGGAGACATGTGATTGAATATTCTAACCAATCAAAATCAGAGTTAGGGTGTACAACCTTATATAGGAAATAAAGGGTCCTGACTTCGATGCGAAACTCATGAGGACAAACTAACTTACTTAAACTTAACAGTTCGTGGAGAGAAGACTTACATCAAAGATTTCATAGGGACCGGTTCGATGCTCGAGAAAGGATCTCAAATCATGGGACTTAATCAATTACTGCAAGAATAATAATCTTTTAACTACAAGTGATAGTCCTCATGGAGTTAGGCATCGAAAGTCAACACCAATTCAACTGTGCACCATGTATCGAGTGTATTTCAAGTGCTAGTTCAATTAATTGAATAAAATAGTTATTTTCTTTTTTCATGATTGTCTGTTCCCACGCAACTCTCATTTCGGTTCCTATATGAGATGATAATCTCAGCGCTCACCTTGAAACAACAGGTACTGACTAGCTACCGAGGCAGGGCAAACAACAATTAACACCCAAGTGACTCAGTGACTAATTAGCCGCCATTTCAAATTACCGCCCCAAATTGCATCAGTGATTAATTAAAAATAGACTATTTAGAAGCGTATTTTTTAAGTTTGTATATTTTTCCTAGAGGGCAGTATAAGCCTGTCAATGGTGATAATCATCCTTTCTCTACTCCAACAGCCTCTTGCAACAATTATTTCATGTTAGTGAGGCAAATTAGTCGGTGCCTTCCACGAGGTAGAGAAAAATAAGATGTTTCTATCCTTCATACAATGCTCTCACTTTGTTCCACTCAAGATATTTTCTTGGCAATGTTGATTTTCTGTATAAGACAAGCCTCTTAGACACTTCCAGACACAGGGAGTTTAAAAATAAGTGTTCACTACATCGTATCTCTCTGATGCGATAGTCTAGTGGTTATATTCCTTGCCTCTGATCCCGAAGTTCTAAGATTCAAACCCGGATCGGATCGATGAACTTTAGGATGGAAAAATCCAAGGGACAAGTCCTCAGGGAATGAAGATTTTCGGCCTCGTAAATAACCTCAAGTCTCAATAAAAAAGGCATATAAGCAAAATTTAACCAACCTTTATCCATCTGAATAACCCATAGTTTCGTACTAGATGTCGCCTTGATGCGCTGACATCTATAGGGAAATAAGTATAATCACCTAGTTAAGAAACTTCCCACAAGAGAAGCGCTCTTGTCCTCGCAGTGGGATCAATCATATCATATCCACAATTATATACAAGGGAATGTTGTTAGCGTTTTAAACTGTTAATTGTAAATATTAAATATAATAAGGATTATTTGTAGTTATCGAGAAGATAGTATGATGTTTAAAATGTTATTGTAATTGAGTGTTCAGATGTTTTTCCTTGAAATTTGTTCCATTATCATATTTATTAATACAGGAGAAGAAATGTCAGAGGGAAGAGAAATTGAAAGGATGTCCTCTATCACCTACGCTTTTCAATATCTACCTGAAAGACCTAATGAACTGCTTCAGGAATACGGGAGGCGTAAACACGGAAGGAAGAAGATTTAAGTGCATAAGATTTGCTGATGATATGGCTTTGCTAGGAGAAGATTCAATGACACTGCGGAAAATGTTGATGTAGCTAAATGGCATATGCGAGGATTATGGGATGAAGATAAATATAAATAAGACGAAGGCAATTATTTCAGGAAGGAAACCAAGTAAAATAGACACGAGGATTAAAGATGAGGTCATTGAGCAAGTAGAGAGTTGGGTTGTACTATCAGTAGTAACATCAACTACGGTCAAGAAGTAAAGCAGATGATAGCAATAGCAAAAGAAACTATTAACAAGAAGAGAAGCATTTTCTGCAGACCTTTGGCAAAAGAATTACGGAAGAGGCTAGTGAAGTCCTTTGAGTGGAGCGTTGAATTGTATGGTGCAGAGACTTGGACATTACGACGGAATGAGGAAAAACGACTGAAGCTTTTGAGATGTGGATATGGAGAAAGATGGAGTGTATAAAATGGACAACAAATAAATATGTGCTAGACAGAGTGGGTGAAGGAAGAACAATGCTGGAACTCATAAAGAAGAGGAAAAGAAATTGAATCGGCCACTGGTTAAGAAGAAACTGCCTGATGAAGGATGTCCTAGAAGGAACGGTCAACGGAAAGAAGGTAATTTTTTAATGACACCTGTTTGTCATTCGACATTTCAGGTTTCTCTCCTGGCATTGGCGTATTGCAACCCATTTCTGAGGTTGGGGCGTCTGGAAGGCGGGGTTACGCTGCCCCAATGATATGATGGGTGGTAACGATGGGGAATGATGCGCCAGGAGAGGCCTTAAACCTAAACTTAATCTAATGATATTGATAATGATGTTCAGGGACCGTTTGGACCTTGAAGTTTCCTAACATTTGTCTCACAGGTGAGGAAAAACCCCGAAAAAACCTCACCCAGGAAACTTGTCCCGAGCGGGGATCGAACCCAGGCCCGATGCGTGAAAAGACAGCACGCTACCTCGAGACCACAGCGGTGGACGGAAAGAAGGTTAGGGGCAGAAAAAGACATCATATGACGGACAATACTAAAATAAATTATTTGTATGCGGTTACAAAGAGGAAGAGTGGAGAAATCTGCTCTTGGGCAAAACACTAATTCTGTAGGCTATATTTTTAATATTTATTTTTAAAAAATCACTTTATTTGGGTAAAAAATCAACAAAAGGATGAGTAATAACACAATGTGATTAAGTTCTGTTAAGTAAAAGAGTTAAATACATTTCTGGTATCGTGCTCCACTTTTCACGTTTTTCGGACTGTTACGTTTTCCCGCTCTATGTACTCACTATACTGCTTCTATCCTATTCCGGCCTTTGTATACTAATACCTTGAAGGTCAAACCGAATATTAATGGGAGAAATCTGCAAAAACAAAAATAAAATCACATTTATGCAAACTGCAGTAAAGAATGTAAAACAACAGAAGTACCCTTTATCAATATTTGCGTAAATAAACAATCAAGGAATGCTTGAAGTGTGTAAACTTGATTCTAGAGCTTCATTGCGCATGCACCAAGTTGTGTACTCCAAACTAACAAGGTTATATATGCAAACAGCACCCCCACTGCCAAGAAAAGGAATTTAATTATTGTTTTACGAGAAATTCATAACCTCGCTACCATTCTTAATTTCATCGTTAAATGCAAATTTGTGTTGCTTTCTCAAAGAATACTGCCTCACAAATATACAGTGGCCTGACTAAAAGTATGAATTGCCGTCACGTTATACGCATGGCTAGCGCGCCGGCTGCCTCGACTGGGATCCCAGGTTCCAATCCTGGCGGTTCCAGAGAAGTACTGGCGCTGGACCATACCGCAATTTTTTCGGGATTCTCCCGTTTTCCGAATTTTATGCCACCAACACTCCCCATTTCTCCTCCCCTACCCTTCATATAATTTCATTTCTTATTCATTAATTTAATATCGCCATTCACCTCATCTCATGATAGAAAAAAATAGGAAAGCAATCCACAGGTGTTGAAAATATGTGGCCACGGGGATAGTCGGCCCCACCAAAGTTCTGCTTCATAATTCCGAGCCTAAGCAATAAAAAGCGTAGAAGGGGCCAAGGGAAAGATTTTAAGTCCCCCTTCTCGGCCAGGGCCTAACCAAAAAATCGGTCATGGAAGTAGAATTCGGTGTGTCGAACATGAAAGACGACTTACAACTTACATTACACCGTAGAGTAAGACTTTCATTCCACTTATTTCTGGAATACTGGGATAGCGCTATAGATCTTTCGGGTCGGGCAGTTTGCTCTCCCGATTTGAATAAAGAAATAAGAACTGGTGAATTCTACGTAAAATTTGACATAACACATGAAAATTAAAGTTTCTTCCCTGCTTCCCAAACTAATATATGGACTTATTAAAAAGATAGTCACCTCAAAATATTGTAAAATATGGACAAACCCATACGTAATAAAGGAATTATATTCATTTTAATTAAAACTCTTACACAACGCAGAAATGTTAGTTATTACATCACTAACTGCACTTTCGTCCATATCCTTTGATTCTCCGCGAATTTCATTCCACACAACAATGTGTCGTCTTTTAAAACTGTCCGGTCAACCTGAAGATGCCTTGAAATCGTTATTCCCTAGAGATTTAGCAGCTAGAGCTTGACTTTGGAGCATCGGTCCGGAAATTTGCATATTTATCTTCAATTACTTTCACTTTTCTTTTTAATGACAATTATACATACCATTTAGCCACCTTATAGCAGGAGTTTAATATCATAATAAATATGGAAGTTAAAGTTAATAATTTTGCACTTTAAAATTCTTTTAATATTTAAATATAACTTAAATAAAGAAAAACATCTAAATAATTAATTGTTGTTCATTGTTGAATAAAAATATCTCAGTAACAATTAAAGAAATTGTATTATAGAACAGTCTTTCTAAATAATGCTTTTAAAATTGTGTCTTAAGTCATTGTTGTCTGAAATATAAAGCTTTCTGTTATAACTGTAATATGAACACCTGCTTAACTTAATAGTTTTAAATAAAAGTATACTAAATTTTGATTGGATGTTAAAACAATTAACTTTTTGATTTAACCAATCAAATTTAAACCTGGTATTTAACGGACCATTAACCAATAGAATTTAAATATAAAATCATGTGATGTTCTTTAAAATTACAAAAGAATTACACTAGTCAATCAGCATATAACTTTCATCAAGGATAGAAGCAATAACAGCTCTCCTGATAAAATGTGATATTTAATACAAGAAGAATAGTTGATTCAAGAAAAGAAAATAATTTAATTTTAATTGACGGTGAAGAATAATACCACACATTTATAAAAGTAAAGTTAGATCATGGGAAAATAACAGATAAATTTGAAATTAACCAAGGTTTAAGACAGGGATGTGGACTATCTCCATTACTGTTTATTCTATATCTAAATAAAATTGTCCAGGAGTGGAAAAAACTAAACCCCCCAGGAGTAAAAATATGTAGAGGAAATCAAATACAAACAATAATCTTCGCAGATGATCAAGTACTTCTAGCGGAGAATGAAGATGATTTGCAGAGATCGGTGTTTAAATTGCAGAATACCCTAGAAAAATACAACATGAAAATATCTGAAAATAAAACCAAATCCATGGCAATCACTGGAAAGGAACTTTCGAGAGTAAAAATAATAATAAATAATAAACCAATAGAACAAGTAACACACTTTAATTATTTAGGTAATAATATATCACAGTTTCATAATCAAAAAGATGTGGAAACAAATTTAGGAAAATATAACAGATTAAATGGTATAATTAGGAGAAATTTTGGAAAACAAATGAGGAAAGAAATCCAATTGAGATTTCATAATGCCATAGCCAAACCTGCTCTACATACGGAAGTGAATGCTGGACACTTCGAGCAAAAGATAAATCCCGCATTAATAGTTCACAAATGAGATTCCTCCGATCACTAACTGGAGTAACATTAAGGGATAGAATGAAAAGTGATGAGATAAGGATGCAGTGGAATAGTAGGGAAATGGTTGAACATATACAAAATTATCAGATTAAATGGTTCCAACACGTCCAGAGAATGTCAAATTCCCGTTTACCAAGGATGATTTACCACCTCAACCCTAGTGGCAGAAGAGACCTCGGAAGACCCTTCAACCGATGGAGGGATCAGTTTTTGTAGTCGCAGAACGGGCATCATCGCCCAATGCTGCGTTCGGAAGAAGAAGAAGAAGAAGAAGAAGAATAATACCACCTATATTTACTTGATCCTGCTGGGAAATTAAATATTAAATAAATTTACAACTATTTCTACAAGAATCAGTTATTAGTGATTTTTAAAGTGTTTTCCTATCTTGTGTACGAACTTCGACCTTGAGAAGAGAATCCAGCTCTACCGAAAATTAAACCCAACCTGAACCAGTAATTCTTTTTGGGACACTGATCCTTCAAAATGTTACTACAACATCGGGCATGAAGAGAGTTAGCTGCTTCAAAACATCGCCACAATATGGGAAAAGAATTACTTCTTCAAAATGTCGTCACAACGTGGGGCATAATGAAGATCTGACTAAAATACTTCTTCAACCTTTATTCCGTAAATTCAGAACGGTACCTGTAAAAGATCAGTCTCATAACTTAAATTAATTTAAGATTTTTACAATGCAATGGTTATTTGAAAGACAAGTATCTGTATTTCGCATAACGGGTATGGAGTGAGGCCGAAATAAAATGTCAGGTACAGGTAGAATCTATACTTCACCCGGCGGCAGGAATCATTCCTTATTTTTTTGGCATAACGGAAATTCAATAAAGTGTAAACTAATTTATTTCTCTGTCTTTCCGCTTTATAAACATTTTTTCATGAATTGTGCAGAAATATCCTTAGACAGATTCAGTTTTATGCAAAATAAATACATGTAAAATTACAATTATTTCGCCGGGACCAATACATTTGTTCACATTTGATATATTTCCGCATTATTCACGTTCTGGATTAAACAAGTTTGACTGTATATATATTGTAGAAATACACAGCAAAAGTAATGACACAATAGGAAGGACGTAAATTATTACTGTTTGTTGCTGAATATTGCATTCCCTATAACAGAAAATACCAATGTGTTTTACAACATGCATATTAACGTTGGCAGTTAAGTGTGTTGAACTATACACTTCGGAATGACGTATAGGCCTACATATATGTTTTAACAAAGGGTAGAGTTTCGAGTCCAGTGCATACCAGAGCATAATTTTCAACCTTCCTTCATCAATCAGCCTGTCACCAACATGTGTTTCAGCTTCAAGTAGCATTTGTGTTGACCTCACACACTAAAATTTATGTGCCTCTAAAACTTTCCTATGAATTTCATTACTTTTAATTTTATTTAGAAAAGAACGGACATCATTAGCTATACTAGGTGTTCAAAAGCTCTCTATCGTAAATTTAAGAGAGAAAATCACTAAGATAACGCTCCCAAACAGATGTTTACAAAAAATAAACCAACTGAAAAATCTCTTTAAGAGTGTCGGTTGTGAAGAGCAGTAAAGTGTAACTCCTAATTAAAAAATATACATATAATTATCATAAGTAATGCCACGAGTGATTTCTAAATTATCGATAAATTCACGACTCACGAAGTGAGGAGTGAATTTATGTAGACAATTTAGGAATCAAGAGTGGCATTTGTTAGGACTATTTAACGAATAAAATTAAGCTGTTTACTCACAAATCATTGTTTAACTATAGTTATTTTAAAGTATTTATATATTTAATGTAAACAACGATGTTTGAAAACAAATCAGAAATGTGAGGTTATGTTCATTCACTGCTGCTTGATCATATTATTTATTGCCAAATAAGATCGCAATATTGTAAGAGTGCACCCAAGTGGAGAAATAATGAAACACATAAAACTACACTGCTCAAAACAATTAGAGGAACACTTGTAATAAATTGAATAAGTAATTGTTTTTTAAAGCTGTGGTGCTGAAAGTTGGACAATATGTAAATTGAATTATTAATTTTATCATTGGATACAAATTTTAAAGATACATGGCCTAAATACAGAGAAATTACCTCAAATACAAATATAGAGAAATTTCTTATTTTGGAAGGCACTGGCCACTTCTAATTGGTAAGCTTCCTGATGTTGCTATAGTGACGAATGTTGATTATTGCCTTGTTTATTGAAGTCTCTGACAAAATGAGGCATTTAAATGAGTTTGAAGTGTATCATGCTCTACATCTTTTACGACAAGGCCAATCTCTGCGACAAGTGGCTAGAGAGCTTGGGGTTTCTCCTTCCTTGGTGTCAAGGTTACGCAACAGGCACAGAGAGACAAGTCAGTATTGTAGAAGACGTGGCCAGGACCGTAAATTTAAAACAAAGCCCTCAGGGATGACAGATACGTTGTTCTTTCTGCTCTTCGAGAGCGTATAAAAACTGCAAAAGACCTGCAGAATGACCTTCATATGGCTTCCGGAATCCGGGTTTCAGACCAAACCATAAGGAACAGATTAAGGAAAGAGAATATTCGTCCAAAAAGGCCCGTTAAAAAAACACGCTTAACAAATGGGCATAAGGGAGCAAGACGTACGTATGCTGAAAACCATGGTGATTGGAACCTGAATCAGTGGGAGTCTGTGCTCTTCTCTCGGACGAATCCAGGTATCGTCTTACGCGTTGTGATGGTCGATTGAGGGTGGTGGGACGGCCAGGAGAAAGATTTTCTGCAGAGGCTGTACAGGAAAGTGATAGATTCAGAGGAGGTTCCATAATGGTGTGGGCTGGAGTTATGTACAACAATCGTACGGACCTTGTACTTGTTCCCCTGCGCACTGAATGCTGTCCGGTATATAGAGCACGTTCTGGAAGAGCATGTAGTATCTGCTGTCATTGGAGTAGGCCCTGGATTTCTGTTTATGCAGGATAATGCCAGGGCGCATTCTGCGGCTGTCACCAGGGATTTCCTGAGGAGGAATGAAATTGAGGGAATGGAGTGGACAGCGGTCAGCCCAGACCTGAACCCTATTGAACACTTGTGGGATCTTCTAGACAGGAAGGTCAGGAACCGACATCAAGCTCCACAAACTCTGCAGCAACTTGGAGATGCTCTGAAGGAGGAATGGGAGAATATCCCGCAAGAGGAAATCCAGAATCTTATTGGGAGCATGCCACGAAGGTGCCAAAGTGTCATCGAATGTCGTGGAGGCCATACACGATACTAACTCTATATAACGAGTGTTTAACTTTGAAAAATAAGCACAAGATTCAATTGCTTACATAGCGGAATTCTTTGAAAAGTTAATTGTCAGCGTTATTCATTTGTTTTTACTGACATGAGCAATAAATAAATAAATAAATAACCACAAATAATGTACTCTATTAATTTCATGTTTGTACCTTTATCCAATGAAAAAATATTTGCATATTTCATAGTGTTCCTCTAATTATTTTGAGCAGTGTATATATCTTAATCAACATTACGGGTTATTCATTTATTTTTTTAGTAAACAACTCAGTAAAATCAAGGAATCTTTTCATTATTTGCTATATTCAATGTATTTGTTGGAGAAAAATAATGCGTTGACCTGTTCAGAACATTAAAAAGGAGGAGCTTTCTTTATTACAAAAGCAGTAGCTGATAAAGAGAAATCGATAAAGAGCGAAGTGAAACACGACTGTCATTGGTTGTAAAACAACATTCATTGAAACGTGATTAGTCATTGACTAGCATTGTGGCATGAGTTAAATAGTCTCTAATATTTTCTATTTTTTGTTAATTAGAATACTGGTGCAGATTCTTTATAAACGTGTGTGTATATATATATATATATATATATAAAATGTGTGTGTGTGCGCGCGCGAGCGCTTTTGTGTGTACAGTAATAGTCCTTCATGGAGACATGAGAGCTCGCAAGCGAGAGCGTTTTGACGAAGGTAATTTAGTCATCTTTATTTCCTTAAAGACGTCAGTGAATGGCATGTGGTCAACACATCGCCTCAATGAGACATCTAGTAGGCAAGTAAGGTATTACTTGTTTGGGGAAATTCGGTTAAATTTTGTATATACGCACTAATTTAGGCTTGAGGTTCTTTTACGAGGCTGATAATCTTCAGACTCGGGAGTCACGACCAAAATTACCTCCCGGAGATCAAGACTGGCTTCCGAATAATTTTGACAATCGTGTATTCTGGGAGATGCGAGTCGGTCGACCGGCCAGTCGTAACCTAATTCTGGACAAGTAGAACTGACCTAAATGCGAAAAAGGGGAAAAATTGTGAGTGAAGCTATCATGAAGAACTGAGTTAGGAAATAAACTGTTAGGAAGAGATTTTATCACTAGTAAATTGCAAGTGTGTATACAGTGTAGTACTGTAGGCTATGTGAAAGAAATAAAATTCGGAAATGTTGCGTAAATTCCAAATTCAAGAAATTCCATCTGCATACTACGCAACCGTGTGCCGCTTACGGATCGTCTTTTGTTTTCGTTGCTTCTATTAGCGTAGATCTGATTACCTCCAAGGTTATTAATCACAAAATTACTTGCCTCGGGCCCATAGAAGGCAAGGATTGATTCATCTTTCTTTCCAAGGCGTATTAACATAAATCAATAATGATTCTCAAACCCACAGAGTGACTGAAAATGATTGTTTTCACTATGATTATCGATCAGGAAAGCTAGACAGCAAAATAAAGGGAGCTGGAAATGATCTCCTAAGTGAGTGAATTTCCGTATAGGTTTATACCAAACAGCTACGTGCACATAAATCAGATGGAACATTAATTATATAAAAAAATGATATTTAATGCAAACAAGTAGTCTGAAGTAAAAACAAAATCAAGATGAACATTTGATCATTCAAGAACATAATATAAATAAATAAATGATAATACTTTTACAAGACAAAGACCACACCATACCTCATACTACACTCATGCTAGCGTCCAAGCCAGGGTGGCTTCTTCCCTGGTCTACAGGACCAACTAAAACTGCGCCGCTCCTCGGCTTCAGACGACCTTGTCCATTTTAGAGTTCCAATCCCATCTCGGAATGGATCGATGAATGAAAGAAGAAAATGAATGGTAAAGTTCTGCCTGTGCACCACGTATATGAAGGTTCCGAGGTAGAGGGGAGATGCGCCGTAGGAACAGCGCACCAGGAGAGGTAAAGAGGGAGAGTGGGGGTAGATGCAAGGAGAAAGGAATATTGGCATAGTTCATGAATATCACAGTCTAGGGAGGATAACGACGCTGCAGCAATGAGCCGAAAAACGCACTTTCGGTTCAACCGTTATCCACGATTATATACACTGCTCAAAAAAATTAGGGGATATTGTAGAATAACCTATTAAGACTATGTTTTTGGAATAGTATTAGATGCAATCACTTTCTATTACTCCAAGATAATGTAAATAAGAGTTTGAAGTTGTTACGTAACCTCGGTACCACACCAGAGGACAGTGTCTGTACTGTTGATGTGAATGGGTAGTGTGGGGGTGAATGTTTTGTTGCTGTTTTTAAATCCAGTCCAGTTTTCAGTTAGTGAATGACTTGCCTTAGGGACACTGATGCCTCGACAACGTGATTTACCTGAACCAATGGCTTGGAGGGCCATAGGAAGGATGGAAGCTGGACAGACACAACAAGAGGTGGCACAAGCCATTGGGGTGTCTCAAAGCGTGATTTCCCGTCTTTGGAATCATTTTCAAAGAACATACTGTTCACAGAAGAGCCGGACAAGGTCGACCAAGGGCAACAGCAGCAAGGGATGACCGTTACCTCTTGTTAACAGCCCGTCGGAATAGACAGCAGAATGCAACTCAACTGCGAAATACACTTCAAACAGCAACAGGACGCAGGGTGTCAACTCAAACTGTCCCTAATCGACTGCATGGAAGTGGTCTCTATGCCCGTAGGCCCATGGTGTGTACAAGGTTAACTCCACAACACCATAGAGATCGCAGAAACTGGGCGGAGGAACATCGTGGGTGGAGGCATGCTGAATGGAGATCAGTTCTTTTTTCTGATGAGTCGCGATTCAACATGGAATGTGATAGTCGGTGTGTATTCATCTGGAGAGAAAAAGGGACACGAAACAATCCAGCTTTTGTACGTGAAAGATCCCCATATGGTGGCGGTGGATTGATGGTGTAGGCAGGAGTCAGTACTGGTGGACGTACGGACCTCTACGTTATCCAAGGTGGTACTTTGACTGCGGTAAAGTATAGAGATGAGATTCTCCGACCTTTTGTCGTGCCTTATGCTGATGCCATAGGTGATTCTTTTCTTTTTATGGACGATAATGCACGACCCCACAGAACTGGCTTGGTGGACGACATGCTGGAAGTGGAGGGTATCGAGCGTATGCAATGGCCAGCTTCGTCCCCGGACTTAAATCCGATTGAGCATGTGTGGGATGCATTAGGCAGGTGCATTGCAGGCAGACCAGCACCTCCCACAACTGTTCCAGAGCTGCACATTGCTCTTATGGAAGAGTAGCCACGTATCCCCCAAGAACTCATTGCTAACCTCATTGCATCAATGCCATACAGGTGTGATGCAGTGCTGGCCGTTCGAGGAGACCATACACCATACTAAAGAAACATTTTCACCCATGTTAATGTTGCTTTGTTTGTTTGCCATATTCCTAATCAGGATCTCTTTGACATCTGGTGTGGTACAGAGGTTACGCAATGACTTCAAACTCTTGTTGACATTCTTTTGGAGTAATAGAAAGTGATTGCATCTAATACTGTTCCTAAAAACATAGTATTAATAGGTTATTCTACAATATCCCCTAATTGTTTTGAGCAGTGTATATATATATATATATAATGTGTGTATGTTTTTAACGGGTTTTTAGGAATAAGTAATATTAATTTTTGAAGCAAAAAAGTTATTGGGCTTCAAATTTGAGAGAATTTATGTGAGGCCAAAACTGATTTGGAGAATTATTATTTTGTTTTTGTTCCAAGAGTTATCAAATAGCAAATTAATTTATATTAAAAAAATGGAAGGGGAAATTGATGGAGTTGAGTAATTATCATTTATGATACGGCAAATACATATTAAGTTTTACAATTTACATAATGCTGCTATCTAACCTTAATAATTAGAACTAAAATAAAAATGTTAGTATAAAACACATTCACATAACATTATCAAAACACCAATTACACGGATACCATCAACATCATCAATAACAACAATCACGGATTAAGCCCATGTTGTTGGTTCCTGTCTAATAAATTATCATCCAAAAAGTTGAATTCATCTATTTTTCGGTCTACCAGCATTCCTGTCTCCTTTTGGTTCATAATTAAGTATAATGTTTGGTATGCGTTCATCTTCCATTCTTTGAACATGTTCTTTCCAGTTTTTTTTTCACAATATCAGAGGGATATTTTGTTGTTTATAGAGTGAGAAAATAATTAAAATCTCAAATATCTTATAGGGCCGAAAGTGTCTAGAGAGGTAAGGAAAATAAAGCTTTTATTTTAATTTTTCTGCAACAAATGTATATCGTTATCTTAATTATTAAGAAAAACAAATACTCTTAAATTATATAAAACAATGGCTGTTCCTATGTTGTTGTATGGAAGTGAAAATTGGATAATGAAATCAAGGGATAAAAGCAGGATACAGACTGCGGAAATGCTGTTTTTACATAATGTGGAAGGATGCACAAGAGCGGATAGAATAAGTAATGAAACTATACGAGAATAATTAAATATATATAAAATTGAAGATAAAATCAGCGAAAATAATAAGAAATGGACAGAACACTTAATGAGAATGAACAACGGAAGAATGCCAAAAATAACCTTCCTTTATAATCCCAGAGGAACAAGAGATGTTGACCGACCACGTAGAAGATGGACTCCACTTTTAATTTCGCCGGAACAGGCTGCATAGCCTAAACCTTATAGTAGAAGAAGAAGAACAAATACTCTGATACTCTGATGCTTTTCAAATACGCCGGAGGCAATCAAGTCTCGTCTTATAAGCTAGGACATTCGCGAGCTGCGACTCATGACTAGGTGTGGCTTGCTGGAAATTTCCAGATGTATGTATGATTTGATTGTGAAAGGATCGACTACTCAAGATTTCTATTTGAGTGAGTCAATCGCGAGAGTCAGTCGTGTCCGCGTAGTGGACCAGTGGTGATATGAAGAGAGGCGAACAAGATAATTTGGTGGATGAAGACGTCAGCGAGTGTGAGGTCACTTTAAGATAAACTGTATTCGTGAGAGATTCTTGTAGAAGAAAAGTACGTATATTGGTTTATAGAAAGAATTAATATGAAAGAAATAATGAATATTTGGAAATGTTGTATAGAAAGTTAAATTTAATAAACACCCTTACGCATGTAGTATTTTTTCTGCAGTTATAGATACTGTTTCTTAAGAAATTTATTTTTTGAACAAGATTTTAATTGGAATGATTTTTACAATAAGCTAAACTATTCATCAAAATAGAGACCATTAGTTCCTATGGTCTTGAGCCATCTTTAAGCGAGGTTTATTATCCCGCGACGATACCAGTCTCTAGTTTTTGATGCGAAGAAATCGTCGAGACCCACTCCCATGGTTTCAATGTTTACTAAATTCCAGGGAGGGAATTAAATGGATGAAAATCTGAAGGCGCAAAGTTCATGGCCATATTCTAGTTCGATTTCTTACATTTCCTGATTTTTGTCATGGTTTTTCATGGAGTATGAGGTTCACTTGGATTTGAACCCGCGACCCTCGAAATTTCATGAACTTACTCCAGTTGTTGAGAATAAGGATCTGCATAAATTGCTCTCTCATGAAACATAGCTTCAAAATTCCATCAGATGCAGAACATTACATAAAAACCAACTCTACATATGCGACAACATAATAAAACAAAAAAAGAATGAAACTCTATACCTCAAAACATAGTTACTGTTTATGTTCCCTTTTTCCAGTCACCGCCTCAATTACGATCTATACTTCATCATCTTTATATTCCATCCATAGTAATTCTGCCCGAGGGCAGGTCTTACACTGCAATCATAGCATTTTCATGCTATGCTTTGCAGCTTTACTAGGGAATTATAGGTATGGTCGCTTCCCGTTGCTTTCTACACCGGTGAAGGATGGTGATGATAATGAGAATGATGATGATGATGATGAATGGTCGGATGATTTTTGAGGACCGTTGGGCCCTAGGCTTCCTGATATTTGTCTCACACGTGAAGAAAAACACCGAAGAAAACCTCGCCCAGGAGCCTGTCCCGACCAGGAATCTAACCCCGGGCCCGCTGCGTGACAAGGCAGCACGCTACCTCGAGACCACAGAGGAGGACATCTTTATATTATTGAATTTATTTTTTTTTCTCAGAACAGTAATAGAGGTTATATTAACTATAATAAATATGGTCCATATAATGTAGAGTATAGAAGTAGTTTTAGAGTTTGTGCAACACATATTGAAGTTGCTGTAAAAATCTGATTAAGGATCTTAAAAAACTCATCCAGCTCTAAATACACCAAGTCTCCTTATAGTTATCCATAACTGTGCAGTTTTATGAATTCCTCGGTGGCTATTTTCATTTTATGTAAGCAATGCGAGTCTATTCACGTAGAATCCCTGGGGAACCTACAGTGTCTTCCTAAAGGATTAAAAGATCCCCCCCTCTCGTAAGAAGTAATTGTGTTTCATGCACTGATAAAACCAACCTACTTCTTTATTAGCTAAAACAATAGGGAATTGCTGGAAATTTAGGTTGGTATCATTGTCTGCTGTATGATGGTAACCATAGTAGTAACCTTTTCACAGGATAAGATCAAAGTTTCTCAACTTTTATTATAAATATAATTATGTATTGAATTGGTTGATCTTCTACGCTATTAACAAGTCCGCCGTGTTGATCAAGAAGATTACATAACTATTCTTCATGCTCATATTTTTATTTTTATTACAGCTGTTAAGGTTAAATGGCTTATTCTTCTTAATCATCATTTGTAAGATGTTCATCCTGTTTATTTCCAAAATCACTCCTCGGAGGAAGGCGTATTGGATCTGCATTCTCTGTCTATCCATCTCTTGGCTGGTCTTCCTCTTGTTCTTCTCCCGTCCATTGGTCTATCTTCTTTAGCTATTTTTGCAAGTCGGTTGTCTTCCGTTCTTTCTATATAACCCTTCCATATTTTTGTCTATCTATAATAAATTTGGTTGTCTTTAATATAACATTGGTCCCTAATTTCTGTGTTGTGTATTTTATCAAATAATGTTTTCCCTTGAATAGTTCTTAAGATCTTCATTTCACATGTACTTATTATTTGTTTAGTTTTTGTTGTATGAGCCCTAGTTTCTGCACCATATATACGATAACTGGTCGAACTATCGTTTTGTATATGCGGATTATGCTTTCTATTGACATATGTTTGTTGCACCAAATTAAATCTTTCATATATTCTGATGTTTGTGCTTCTTTATCAGCTTGTTTCTTTACTTCTTTAATTAAACTGTTAGTGTTTGTTATTAATACACCTAGTAAAGTAGTCCCACTATAGGCCTCGGGAGGCCCTTGGGGTAGTAGGGGGTTAAGGCCCCCACTTTTTCTAGACAATCGGCACTTGATGTAAGCCTGGTTGTCAGCCCTGCGTGATGACCGCCTTTACCCCCCCCCGAAACAAGCGTTTGGTACTCATTTCCATTAGAGGCTGAGTCGACCCCAGGGCCATAGTGCCGCCAGAAGGTTTTGGTCAGTTTAAAAATCCTGACCCCACCGGAACTTGAACCCTCGACCTTCCGACTTATACCGCAGTGTCTTAACCACTACGCTACGGCGTGCCCCCTAAATAATTAAATTCTGATACTTGTTCCATAATTTTTCTTTCCACTTCTAATTTGCATCTTACTGGTTCTTTTGATATTGTTGAACATTTTGTCTTATTCGTATTAATTTCCATATTGTATTTCACGTGATATATTATATAAACCTTTGCAACAAAGAGAAGTGTTCTAAGATTAAGTGGCAACGCTATATATTCTTCTTCTTTTTCTTCTTCTTCTTGTAAGGCTTAAACCTTATTGGTTCATTCCACCTCCAAGTATCATAGCTGCTGTGTCCATTTCTTTTGTGGGCGTCGCCGATCTCTTTTTCCTCTTCTCGGTTGATAGTTCAGACTTTTCTAAGGTAATCTGTGGGCAACACTATATAAGTCGTAAATATTTAATAAAAAGTTTACTGTTATTACAAATTATTAAATTCAAAAATCTTTATCAAATGTGTACCTAAATTTGGTTTGTGAAAAAAGTAAAACATTTTGAGACTTGACAGCACTTTTGGAACTAATGGGAAATGGAAAAGAGTCATGTAAACTTTTTGTAGAAGAACCATACGGAAAGCGTCGAATAGGTAGGTCAAGAATGAGGTGGGAATTACATTTGTTCTTCTGTCATATAAACTGTAGTTTTAATCTTTAAATTTGCTTTTCAGGGCATTGCCAATATTTTAACACATTCTAGTTTAGGTTATCTCGTCAGTAATGCCGGTTTGTAATGTAATGTTTTGTATCTTATGGAATTTTGAAGGTGTGATTCACTGGAAGTTTGTTCCAAACGGGCGTGGCAGTCGATGTGGATCTTTATCCTCAACAAATGGAACGAGTTCATAAACTTTTGAAGATCGCAAGTTCAAACCCGACCAAACTAACAGGCCAGGGTTCGATGCCAGGTGCATTGAAAAATGTAATTGTAAAACTAATTAAATTAACATAATGTAAAAATATCAATTTCGGGACCAGGACAGGTAGTTGTGTGTAATTTTAACCGCTATATAGTGCATTAGATTCATGCATTAATTTGCCCATTCCTCGGCAGCACATAATTATATTGACTGCCTATCTCATAGATCGATAATTTTGCTTCTTAATGTTGATAAAATTGCCTCCTCCTGTGCATAACGAAAGATATCTCTGCAAATTAACTTATTTGACAAGGATATTAATTCAACAATGTACGATTTATATGGTACAGCAAGAAATGCCAAATGAAAACATCTTCAAAAATTACCAAAAAAAAAGGTTATTTCTGTTGTTCTAAAAAAATTATTACATGTTTCATAATGAATCTGCATTATTGTTAATAGTTATTTCTCATACAACCATCTGTTACTGATTTTTCCCAAGCCTTATAATTATTTTTAGCTTCTGTTATATTATTTCGCTAAATAGTCACTCCAAATATAAGGCGAGATTGAGTTTTTCATTAGACAAAATCACTCGCGACTTTGTCACTTGTCATTTTTTCAGAAAAATACAACCTCTTGTTAGTTTACTGTTGATAAGGCAAGTAGTAAAGATGATACTGATTCGTCCGTCGGATGCGGACGTTAAACCTTGCGGCTCCCTTGGCGTTTTTTTTTTTTCGACAGGACTAGGCTTTCTGCCTTCTCTTCCTCATCATCCGCTCATACAATGCAATTTACATTACACAAACTTCTCCCTGTACACTATACCGATGTGGTGAGTAAATTGAAAATAGATTAACGACATATCTCCGCCCAGCGCGGAATCTGAAGAATGAATAGTGCAGTAAGTGGTATTAAATACACACACACATTTATTGATAAAACTTACATTAAAATAATTATGGTGCGAACGTCGTATTTTCTTTTTTATATGTAGAAATTATTATGTCTTGATGTATTATTTTGGCCTTGTTGGTCTTGGTATTATGTTCCTTGCCTCTGGTCCCGAGGGTCGCGGGTCCAAATCCGACTGGGATCGACGGATTTTTATGATAGAAAAATTCAAGGGACAAGTCCTACGGGAGAGAGTTTCAACCGTGCATCCCGAGTCTGACTCGTAAAAGAATCTCAAATTTAAATTAGTGCCTCTGATCAAAATTAAATCGGCCTTCACCATCCATATAATAATTTAGTTTCCTACTAGATGTCTCTTAGTGGCGATCTGCTAACCAATGTCACACGTTGGCATCTGTGATAACTAAATTAGATTGATAAAGGTACTCTCGCTAGCGAGCACTACGCGAGACATTCGGGGATATTCATACATACATAAGGACTTTATTAAACTAAAAGTAAGATACATACTACGGGGATATTCAATCAATGTACATTATTATTTTGTTCCTCTGTATTCTATTTTCTCGTATTTCTGAATGATTTAAGAAATATATTTCAGCAGTTCTAGAAACCTTAATTAGTATTCAGACCTAGTTGACTTGGAATTAAAACACTGGCAAGGAAACCTCTGCACTAATACCAATACGGTGTAGATGTCACTAGCAGACACCACAAACCACTTGGTTGTGTCCGCTACAGGGACCTCCCAGACCTGATAGAGAGTAGCAATATAATGTGACAAGACCAGACCACTCTCCAATTTGCATGCATTTAATGTCTTGAAACAAACTTCAGTTATACAGACACTTCATACTTGAGTTTAATATCAAGAAAATTAATGGTGTTCCAAAATTAAATAACAGGTTTTTTAAAAAATAAATCAATTGTTTCATACAGAAAGAGTATAAGTCAATTTTATGTTAATACTGCTATTTTATATTATTTATCAACGCTTTTTATGGCTGAGATAATTAGCGTTGCAATTAAAATCTGAACGTGAAAGGAAAGACATTTTTTTTCTCAGAGGTCTCTTTCAGGCTCGAGGTTCTTTTCACGCACTGTAAATCTACAATACGGACTACACGACTTTAATTCCCTGAAATACACTATTATATTATGAGCTGGTTAAGTGATCTCCCAATAATATTCGGTTTTACCTTAGTAGTGCACATCATTATTTGTTTTAGCGAATTTCGAAGAAATTAAGCTATTGAGTTTGTTCTCATGAATATATATATATATATATATATATATACACACAGATGTTTACCCGATTCTATCTAGTATAAACGGAAATTGACCATGATCAATATATATATATATATATACATAATGTGTGCATGGCAATTTTTGTTTCATCGAAACCAAACTTAGCATATAGCAAGTAATTAAAAACAAAAGTAAGCTCGAGTTCGTTGAACAGAAAAGTCTAACCGTTAGTGTAGGAGTTCACTTGAAACTAAAATAAAAAAATGCTTTAGTAGTCGCTATTCGTATGATTAACAACGAAACTCAGTACATGCATTAAAGTATTCTCCAAAACCAGGAAAATCCAATCATTCCCTGATATCCGAAAATAAAAATTGACTACTTTTTGCAGACGACCAAGTTCTAATATCTAGTTCAGAAGATGGTCTACAGAAATCGTTCTTTCAGTTAAATAACATTTCACAGAAATATAATTTCAAAATATCAACAAGTAAAACGAAAATCCTAGCTTTTAAGGGATCAGATACCGTAAGAGCTAAAATAATTCTGGAGGGGAAACCCATTGAACAAGTGAACCATTTTAAATACCTGGGTTATGAAATCTCCTATTTTAAAAATGAAGATCTATTTAACAAACTTAATAAATTTAATTATATATGTGGAACAATCAAAAGGATATTTAAAAGCGCAAGAAAAGAAACAAAACTAAAATTTTATAAAGTAGTGGCAGTCCCCTTACTATTATATGGTAGTGAATTTTGGGTTTTAACTAAAAGAGAAGAGAATATCATAGAAGCAGCTGAAATGAGATTTCTGAGAAGTGTGGCTGGTTGCAAACTTCTAGATAAGAGAAGAAGTGAAGATATTATAAATGAGCTAAATATCTTTAAACTCTTAGATAGAATAAAAGAATCTAGAAAAACTGGAAAGAACATGTTCAAAGAATGGAAGATGATCGCATTCCCAAAATTATACTTAAATACAAACCAAAAGGACGCAGGAATGTTGGTAGACCGAAGAAGAGATGAATCCAACTTTTGAAAGAGAATCTATGAGACCGGAACAAACCACATGGGCTTAATCCGTGATTGTTGATGATGATGATGATGATGATGATGAAAAATTGACTCCAGCAATCGTCATGCTTGGTTCATCGCAACCCCTACAGTAATATTAATTAACCCTTAATTGGCAATGTATCCTAGAAGACACATTAGTTTATTTAATATTGTTAATAAAGTAATGGAAAAATGAATCCTAGATATTATTTTAATTAACATAAGTTATACAACAGCGTGTAAATAAGTAATAACTTACGGTTATGCGCGATTTACTTTCTCTGCAGTCCGACACATTTAAATAATCTGATACCAGAAATTGATTTTCTCCAATTTATTAAAATGTATACAGGACTATTCAAAAAAGAAGGAACAGACTTCGAACATTCATTTCTTCCAAACTACAAAAAATAGAAACACAATTCCAACATTCCTGGAAAGAGAAACGTTTATTCCACTATTTTATGCATTCAATGTGAGCACTATATGTTACAGGACAAACAAAATGGTGGGTAATTTCTTGCAACACATGATTCAGTTGGTCTCTAGTTACCAAATTGACAGCTTCAACAATTCGGTGTCCTAGATTTCCAAAAGTGCCAGGCATAGGGGGGATAAAACACGTTGTTTTACGTAATACCCACATATAAAAATCACACGGTGATAGGTCTGGTGACCTGGGAGGCCACGGGCAATGAAATTGAGCTTCTGCTTCTCCTCTTCCAATCCAATGTCCTGGAACGGTGTTATTCAGGTAACGTCGGACGTGGTTTGAAAAATGCAGCCATGACCGGAACTTCAAATTTTCCTCTTTCCAGGAACGTTGGAATTGTGTTTCTATTTTTTATATAGTTTGGAAGAAATACATTTGTGAGGTCTGTTACTCCGATTGAGGGTCTTTCCACTTTTCAGCGGTTGCCCTTCACATCCACATGTGTCAATCACAGAGGTAGATGATCAACAGCCAGTGTAGGGGTGACATGTGGTTAGCATGTCGGGTCCCCCAGCCGTTATAGCTGGTTCCTCAACCTGGCGCTACTTATTGTAGCTACCCAATTGCCTCACGATGCTGGGTGGGCACCGGTCCCATACTGGCCGAAATACCATGAGAAAATTTCTTCCCCCATGGAGACTCGAACCAGCGCAAGTCCCGTAGCTCTGTGCCAAGGCTTCCTACCTTAACCGCTCGGCTACGGCGCGGGACAGGTCTGTTACTTCTTTCTGAATATCCCTGCTTATATATTCCTTAAACCAGCACAATTGGGTATTAAATTCGATTCTCTGATAAATTCAGTTAGTTTACTCAGTTCCTGATTGCGAACTGTTTTTATTTAAGGACGCTATTAACAGCTAAGGTCATTACTATCCCAATTTAAATCTGGGAGTGGGAAGGCCTTTTTATTCAGACTTGAGATTCATTTAAGTCAAATTAATGCCGACACAAGATTCACGGCTTAAGCTATATTCCAAGGAACTCCATATTCAGAATTGTTATGCCATGAAAAAATCAAGGGACCCGGCCCCCATTGAATCCACGAACCCCAGAATCAGGACCAGCATGATACCACTAGTTAGTACATTAGAACAGAGATTCCATTTAGTTTTTATGAAATTGAGATTTCGTGTTAGCTTGTTGTACACTGTGGGAGTTTGTAGCTAGAGATCTGTTCCAACCTGTAAATTATGGGACATTTATCTGATTGAGAAACTTTTTCCATTTACCAGTTGCTAAAACCATAAAATGAAAAATAAAATAATCGAAATGAGTAACAGACAGTCATATTGAAATATTTATTTATTTACTTATTCTAATGGCAAGATTTTAAACTAATGTTTATCCAGTTTGTTTCTGGTTTCACAGTATCTACTATTTTTACACGCTTTATATTAGCTTGACCTGTATCTATCTATCTATCTATCTACGTGATGGAATCTCCAACGCTATTTTCACCCACTTAAAATAATTGGATCGACTTGAAACTTTGTATACTTGTAAAGGACCCGTGAGAATACAATAATTTCATGTATTTTCTAAACTCCTGGCCAGAATCATCAGAAAATCAAAAAAAAAAAAAGTGTCTTTGTATCTATGTAACGGAATTTTTGAACTCGATTTTCACCCACTTAGAAACATTGGATTGACTTGAAACTTTGTATACTTGTAAATGACCCGTGAGAATACAATAATTTTATATTTATTTTTTAAAATCCTGGCCAGAATCATCAGAAAATAAAATAAAGTGTCTTTGTATCTATGTAACGGAATCTTTGAACACGATTTTCACCCACTTAGAAACATTGGATCGACTTGAAACTTTGTATACTTTTAACGCACCCGTGACAATACAATAATTTCATATTTGTTTCTAAAATCCTGGCCAGAATCATCAGAAAATAAAAAAGTGGCTTTGTATCTATGTAACGGAATCTTTCAACGCTATTTTCACCCACTTAAAATCATTGGATCGATTTGAAACTTTGTATACTTGTAAAGGACCCGTGAGAATACAATAATTTCATGTATTTTCTAAACTCCTGGCCAGAATCATCAGAAAATCAAAAAAGTGCCTTTGTATGTATGTAATGGAATCTTTGAACTCGATTTTAACCCACTTAGAAACATTGGATTGACTTGAAACTCTGTATACTTGTAAAGGCCCCGTGACAATACAATAATTTCATATTTTGTTTCTAAAATCCTGGCCAGATTCATCAGAAAATAAAAAAAATGAAAACTGGTATAATAGGTTGCGGACTTGTTAACTTTTTAGTCAATCGTTGTAAGAGCTCAGTTGGTAAAGCGGTGAACTGTAGTGGTACATAATTTCAGTAATCCATAGGTGGCTGGGAGGATTTTTTTAGAAGAGTATTACTTTTAGCTCATACTATAATAGTATTGAATATAAAGATATTTACATTTTTATTTTATTCTGAAAAATATTAAAACTAAAAAATAAAAAATAAATAAAAGTTTTAAAAAACTAAAACAACACGCTTTATTAGAAAACCGAACTAAAAAATGAAAAATAATTTTAATTTCCAACACGGTTGGGGTAAAATTAAAGTGGTCAACAAAAAAATCATCTCCAACACATATAGAATAAAACTAGGGTTATCAACAAAAAGAAAATAATTTTAACATCAAAAGCGTGGGGTTCTCTATATCAATTAATATATTTGATAATAAACAGATATTGGTAAAAGTAAAGTCTCTAAGAAGAAAATGTAAAAATCATAAAAAGCACCCCACGCTTTTGATGGTGAAATTATTTTCTTTTTGTAGATAACTCTAGTTTTATTCTATATGTGTTGGAGAATATTTTTTTGTTGACCACTTTAATTTTCTCCCAAGCGTGTTGGAAATTAAAATTATTTTTCATTTTTTAGTTCGGTTTTCTAATAAAGCGTGTTGTTTTAGTTTTTTAAAACTATTATTTATTTTAATATTTTGGTCCAGTCCTGTTAAAAAATAAAATTAAAGGAAAATAGAGATATCTTAATGAATCATTTCCAAAATTAAATTGAAATCCACATAAGCCTTAATGTAAAATTATAAATATTACTGAACAAGAAGAAATTGAGTGCATTTCAAACAACAGATTTCCCATAAAACGCTACTTAAATTTTCATTAAATGATTTTATATATAAGAATCCCTTAATATGAAAAGTAGGTTAAGAAAACTAAAAATAAGTTTGAGAGGTACTGCCATGCTACTCCCGCGCTGTATCCCTCTCTTTTAAGACGCACTGGTTCGAGTTCCCGCAGTGGAAAAAATGCTCATAGAATTTCGGCCTGTATGGAATCGATACCATCCCAGAATGTAAAGAATTCGGGTAGATACGATAAATAGCAGTTCCATAGTGAGAAATCGGATATATCGGCTGGGGGACTCGACATTCTGACCACATTCAGCCCTATATTGGCTGAATGATCGTCCACACAAGTGGATAGACACCAATAGCCGGTTCGTATGCCAAGGACATTCAAAGCCTGTCGCTCTATGTGTTCAGATTGGATGTGTCACGATAGCTGTACATTGGGAGGCATCAATTGTTAATTCACAATCACAGAATAAATTGGTGATACAGCGTGTTCATAATGCTTGTGTTCGATTCATTTTCAATATCCGCCGTTATGATCATATTTCCAAACACTCCAATAACCTCTCTCGGCCTGGTCTTACTGACAGATGTAAATTGCACTCTCTTTCACTTATTTTCAAGCTTCTGAATTCCTACGCTCCTAGTTACCTGGCGTCCAGATTTGAGAAGCTATCTTCTTACAACAATATTGACACTAAGTCACAAGATAACAATCTGCAAGCAATCCCTCTTCATAGCACTTCCTCTTATTCTACTTCCTTCACAGTAGCCTCTGCCCGCTCCTGGAATTTCCTTCCTCAAGATATCAGAGGTTGCCGCACACTTGGCACTTTTAAGTCACGCTTATACAGTTACCTGTTGTCTAATAATTTTTTTTTTATTTATTTATTTAAATGTATACTATGTCATTAATATTTTTTTCTCGTTTCTTTATATATCTCGAACATATTACATTTAATTCGTTAAATCTAGAGTAAATCAAAATATATTATAAATAATAATTGTATTGTGTGTGTGTGTGTGTGTGTATATATATATATATATATATATATATATATATAACATGTAATCGTTTATGTTTATTTAAATTTAGATGGAAGACTATTTTTTTGTATTTTTTAAAAACCAGATTGAGTGGCAGACAAGACTAAGGCCTTAACTCTGCCAGGTAAAATAAAGATATTATTATTATTATTATATTATTATTGTGTTATAATATTATTATTGTATTATTATTATATTATTATTATATTATTGTTATTATTATTGTTATTATTATTGTTATTATTATTGTTATTATTATTGTTATTATTATTGTTATTATTATTGTTATTATTATTATATTATTAATATTATTATTATTATTAATATTATTATTATTATTAATATTATTAATATTATTATTATTATTATTATTATTATTATTATTATTATTATTATTATTATTATTATTATTATTATTATTATTATTATTATTACGTTGCCTGCATCCCCATCCTTACTCTTAGAGTCTTACTTACTAGGCGAGCTATCAATAAGTAAAGTTAAAATGGGATTGATATAATATAAATGCCAGTATCAATGCCAAAATTTGAACGCTCGCATAACGTATTACGCATACAGGTATATGTATTTATAATATATGTCTTACGTATTGTATTTAAATTAACACAACAGCGAATCAATAAATTATTTAAATATATAGAATATTTTCGTAGATCTTTCTATTTATTTATTTTTTTTTATTTATTTATTTATTTATTTAGCCTGGTGGAGTTAAGGCCATGTGGCCTTCTCTTCCACTCACCAGGACAAACATATATTACATAAGAATATAACAATCTTAATTAACTCTAATATTAAACACTAAGTAAAAATTTGATCAAAAGATAATATCTAATATACATATTACGATCTATAATACAACCAGTTAATATTAGTTAAAATTAAGACTAAAACTAATAATAAAATGTATACAAGCAAGACATATTAAATTGTCCCTGTCTAGTGTATATAAAAAACAGGAAAATAATGAGATACAGAAAACTAATTTTACGATTATACAATATTTAAAACAAAACAAATAAAAATATTTGTTATTCCTAATATTATTTACATAAATAATTAAATATATTAATATTGCTAAAAGAATACTATCAGTGAGGTGTATAAGTTAGTTTGTTATTAAATAATTCTTTAGTTTGTTTTTGAAGGATGTTATAGTTTGACAGTCTCTGACATAGGGTGGAAGGGAATTCCATGTTTTGGTAAGTGACACCGTAAAAGATAATGAATAATATACAGTGTGATGAGGCGGGATATAAAGGACAATGTGCCGATGGGATCGAGTGTCAAGATTATGTGTGTCGGATAGTCTGATGAAGCGGCGTGATAAATAATTAGGCGATGATGTGTGAAGTATTTTATAGAGAAGGGATAGGGAATGGACAGTTCTACGATCTCTTAGACGAAACCACGATAATTGTTCCAGGGACGGTGTAATGTTGTTGTAACATGGTCAAATTTGCGAATACCACAAATAAAACGTGCGCAAGAATTATGAACACGTTGAAGTCTTTGAGTGGAAATAATATTTAAGTCTGTAAAAAGAGTGTCACAATAATCAAAATGGGGCATTGCAAGTGTTTTCTACTAACATTTTCCTAAGGGCGAATGGCAAACAATTTCGTACACGATTTAATGAATGCATTATTGAGAAGACTGTTTTGCATGTATGGTTTATTTGTGTATTCCAATTTAAGTTTTTGTCAATAAATACTCCTAGAATTTTTACTGTCTCACTATAAGGGATTTGAAGTCCGTTTAGTGACACATGCGAAAGCTGTGTTTAGGTTAATTGTAGATAATAGTCTCTGATGACCCATAATGATTGATTGTGACTTTGTAGGATTTAATTGCAGTCCATATTTAACTGTCCAAGTCATTAGTGAGTCAAGATCCTCGTTAATTTTGGCAACAGCATCATTTAGTGAATATTTGTCTGTGTGGATGTAGATTTACATGTCGTCTCCAAATAAATTATGTTTGCAATGCTTTAGGGAGTTAGATATGTCATTTATGTAGATTGAAAAAAGCAAAGGTCCAAGTACCGAACCCTGTGGAACTCCAGCTTTACGGAAGGACCAAGAAGAACATAATGTATAATTTCCTATAACAGATTGCTGGCGCTCATGAAGGTAGGAATTGAACCATTTCGTGGCACTATCAGAGAGTAAGAGGTTTTTAAGTTTATGCAACAATAAGTCCAAGTCTACCGTGTCGAATGCTTTACTAAAGTCCAGTAATGAAAGAATGGTAAGTTTTCGATTATCAGCAGCTTCGCGTATGTCTTCGCAAATATTTAGTAGAGCAGTATTTGTATTGTGTCCTGTCCTGAAGCCTGACTGAAATTGATCTAGAAGGTTGTAATCATTTAGGTATTCAGTCAGTTGTTTATGGACTAATCGTTCCAGAGTTTTTGAAAGAGTAGGTAAAATGCTAATGGGTCGAAAGTCGTTCGGGGTTGAGGGCGTTTTAACTTTAGGCAGTGATCTGAGCAACGGGTAATAGCCGTTGGCAATGATTTACTGAATTAATATATATATTTTTTAGAATAATTCAGAAATTAGAAGAGAATTTTTGCACTATAATAGAAATCCATTTCGTATATTTTTTTTAGCTATAAACATTGTTTTATATATGGATTAAAGTAATTTTACAAGCTTCCTGTTGTAAAGAAGAAGTATTAAAGTGCAACAGATTACTTTTTTTTCCGTTTTTGAATCAAGCTCTAAAAGTTAATTCGTAAGAGGAACTAAAATAGAAGCAACTTATTTCAGAGCTAGGTCAAAACAAACAGGTTGCTATGATGATGATCTTGTAGAAGATTTCCGGGCTGTTGGTCGTGGTCTTGAGGCTTGTAGTTCCCCGACGTTTCGCCAGAGACTGCGTCCGGCATCCTCAAAGGTTGTCTTGAGACTGGCAATTTTTTCGAATACCTGCCCTATTCATACATTTATCCGCAGAGAATACGTCGCGGATAAATGTATAAATAGAGCGGGTAGTCGACAAAATTGCCGGTCTCAAGACAACCCTTGAGGATGCCGAACGCAGTCTCTGGCGAAACGTCGGGGAACTACAAGCCTCAAGACCACGGCCTACAGCCCGGAAATCTTCTACAAGATCATCATAGTAACTCCGGCCGTGAAAACCTAAGCCAAAACAGGTTGCTGATTAATAAATCGCTCCTTTCTGTTTATACTCTCAATATGTTCTAATGTCCCTAGTGGACTGTCTTCTGCTGCCAGTGATAACACGCATTAGCATAGTGCTTGGGCTCTTTGGAACTATCGTGACAAGAATTAATTAAATTTGTTACTTAGTAGCAAATAAAATGTGAACTTGGATTTTTTAGTTTGTGAATTCACATTTTAATCAAGCAAATACCAACCTTAAGTCTTGTGAAAGTGAATTAAGTCTATTTTCTTAACACTAGAAGATGCTTACTGTTTTCATGAAAGTAGTTGGTATTCCGCGGCAATTTACTTGTCTCTGGCTACAAAACAAACAAGTGGGGTGAACTGACCCCCAGAGATGCTTCCACACTTGTATGGGATGAGGGGAGGGTGTGATACGTGCCACCACATGCACTGCGGATTTTCAACTTGCCAAATTAAAGATAATTTATCACTCTGTAGATATAAAACAACGAACTTTCAGCTTACTGGTCAACTGTAGTTAGATCACTAACTTCATTTTGTAAAAAAATAAGTTAATCATTCATTAAATTTTTCAGATGAGCAATTTTAATTAGTAAATTAGTCTCATGATCCTTGGTCTGAGCTCCTGACTACAGTTCATTAGGTCCCGAGTTCGATTCCCGCTCAATCGATAGGAACATTTTATATTGTCGCTCATGATCTGGAATTGATGTTCGTCGGTTATATAAGATCGGACGGTGTCCGCAGTGGCCGGTCATTATTTGAAAAGCGATAAATGGGTTGTGATCTCCAAGTTAGAAATATTTTAGTATTAGAACTGCTACGAGCGTGAATAACTGTGTAAGAAACTCTTATAGTATAAAATTATATGTGCATTTATTGCGAAAAAAATAAATATTGGGAATTTTTGTAAAAACTGGTGTGAAATTAAATAAATTCGACTTGTACCCTCGCCATCATAACTAGCGACAATATTAAAGCTCAATCCTCCCTCGATTTTCAAAAAAATACTAATCAGTTAACTAGAATCAGAAACATATGAAGGATACAGAAAAAGAACTAGGTATGTAACATTTTCCTTGATATCTAAAAAAAATGTACTTTTAGTTGTACTACATCATGAGATACATGAAATGTACAGCAGGGTACACCAAGTGGGATTACAAACGGAATGATGATGTATTGAATGAACTACGTTTACAACCATTCAATAAGTGTATACATGAATACCACATCAACTAGATGAATCATTTGCGACGAATGAGTTCAGATAGGATTCCCAAATCCATGCCTCGTTATTACCAACAGGGAAGAGATCTCTGGGGACGTCCAAAGAAACACTGGATACAAAATTCATCAGTGAAATCGTAACAGGCCTATAGGCTTGTGTGGATGAAGAAGAACAAGAAGAAAACATTCATACGTCCTTACCTTTACGCCAAATTTTGGAGGTAAATAAATGCAAGACTATACTGTATATTTTACTCTTTCATATTTCTAAATGGTAGTGCTTTCCGTGAAGAATCTACTGACACCTCAAACAAGCGACTTAACTGATTATTTTTCTGTGTCCTTAATATATAATTTTTATAATGAGCTTCTTTTTTTTCCCCTCTTCAGAACCGACACCCCTTAATATAAGTGTAGTGAGTGTTTGTAAGGAATTCGTGCATAAAATTTGCGGACTCACATATTTCCACTCATAAACACACTATTGTGTGTACACATAGAAACAATAGGTATTTCGCGTGGGGTTTGTTCCAGTTAACCTTTCGCCTATTAAAACTTGCCGTAGTGCTCAAGAATAAAGCGAGTCATGTGACCATAATGTAATACGGTGTTACAAGTTTTATTGTGATTGCAAACAACACATTACTGTTATGAACGTCAACTCGTCAACAAAAGAAATGTGAAAGGGCAAAATAAGAAACTCTTGTAGTGAGTGAGAGAAACTTTCAAATCATCTCACTTTCCCATGTCAACATTTCTTGTACTTAAAGTAATGAAAACTTGAAAAAAAAAACTTTACTCTATTTACACCTAATAAATACATACATAAGGACTAAGATACATACAATGTTATTTAGAAATATGGATCGCATGGGCAGTAAGCCGTACGTACTGTTGACAGTCCGTTACAATAAGTTGATGTTTAAAAGCAAACAAAAAAAAAGAAAACACAATAATATTACAATTAGATATCAATACAATTACATTAACTTAGTTATGTAGAATTATTAAGAATTAATGGCATTGCAATTTGCTAACATATTTATTTATTCCTGAAAAAGTGTTGTTCTTATTTTCCGCGTTTTGTCCAGAAATCTACCGAGGTTTATCCAATTTTCTGGGTTTACCAGTAACTCGTAGCATGTCAATCTTCCACGATTTGAATTTAGAAATCTTTCCGGTAATAACTGATGCCTCCAATATTCTAAATCTTTACATTTTCCTAATATATGTATCGTCTTCAAAGCTCCCGCACATTGGACATATTCGCATATCGTGATCGTCGCTAATTTTTAAAAATTTCCATGCCCCTAACTTGAACCAAGCAAGTCCTGATCTTTCTTTAAATTCTAGAATGAGTATATAAGATTATTTTCCCGCACATTAGGCCAAAATATTTTGTCGGTTTATATCTAAGCACCTCCTAATTTTTCTCCATACATTCTTGCGATTTTCAGTCCCTTTTTCCTATACCCATCCCATCCCAATCTTTTGGAGTTCTCTCTTAACCTCGTCTGCCCAGAATTTACCATTTGCGTTCCTAATTTGGTGGTCGTAACGAATTGCTCTGAGCATTGTTTGTTCACCTTGGATTAGCCGCAACCAGTACTTGAGTACACGAATTTTGCAATTTATATCGTCCTGAAATGACCCAAATTCATATAAAATTCCACAGTTAGAAACGGCCTTACTAAGTCCTGTAATATATTTTAGAAAATACATATATACCTTATTTAGTATTTCCGTTCTTTGAAAATCTAAACGTCCACCGCAGTGGTTTTAGATAACATCGGTGCCATATACGCAGCGACCTTGGTTCGCTCTCCGGTCGAGACAATTTTCGCTGGGAGGTTTTTTTCGGGGTTCTTTGTCATTTGTAAGACAAATCAATATATTTAGCATTCATTGTTAGCACAACTGAGGTTTTATATTAACTTTTTTAAATAATAATAACATTAGTACTTTTTTATATCCGTCTTCCTCAATTAGAATTGATTTTTGTTCAAAAAACTTCGTTAATTATTAGAATCATGAAGACCTTTCAAAACATATTTCATATTAGGCATGCTCTTTGGTACTGATGTCGGCATATAAATTATATAATTTAGGAAGACGGATATAAAAAAGGTAGGCCTACTTATATTATTTTTTATTTAGGAATATTCGACAGTACAGGGTTTCTCCTTCAACCCAAAGTGATTTGTCACCAGAGGTTCCTGTCTAGAGCATCTTCTTCCCTCAAATCTCTAAATTCCATACTTCTCTTCACTCCATCTATCCATCTTTTCTAGACCTGAGTCTTCCACTTTTTCCATTAGCTTTCTAATTAAGGATCTTCTTTTGTATTCTCTCTTCTTCCATTCTTATGAGGTGTCGATGCCATTTCAAATGTTTTTCTTCGATTTCTCCTAATATATATTTTTTCAACTTGCATAATTTCTCATATTGTGATGTTTCTTAATATAATTATTTAAAAAATAATAATAGACAAATGTCGGAAACTTAAGACCAAAATAGTCACCGAAAATAATTTGGCTATCACAATCATTAATATCGTATTCGCTTCGTTTAGTATAAGAAAAATATTTAATTTTGTGTTTTTAAATGTTCGTCTTGTCTCGGAGGTGTCCTGGCATTGAGATGCTCACTCATCCAGATAAATCATCCATGTCTTGGTGTGCTTAAAAAGTATGTTTGTTCCAGAGTTAAAAATCCTCTTCAGAAAGGTCGCGTCCTTCCAACGCCTGTATGGCGTGTGACATGTAAAAGTGCCTATAAAATGATAGGATAAACTAAGGTAAAGGGAGAGAAATAAATAATATCTACCCGTGATAATAGAAATAGGGAAAACTACCATGGTATGAACATGTAAGGTAGAGCAAGGAGGGAAAAAAACTCCAACTCGATATGCCTAGAACGCCCTTGGCCTACAGTGGCTGCTAATCTCATACCCATGTGTGTTAATCACAAAGTGGGACCTGTAAGACAATGTCGGGAACTTTAAGGACAAATATTCCCCGAATATCATTTGGAAATTATAATCATCCGTATCAAATTCGTCTTGTTTAGTGCGAATGTTTGTGTGAATGGTGTATTAAATGTTCGTGCTGCTCACTAATTCGGGGAGCCCCTTCATGTCGTTGTGTGATCAAACAATTATGTGATCCAAACTATAAACATCCTCTTACAACATATCGTAAGAATATAAGTCTTGGGCAGCATGTAACATGTAAAACTGCCTGAAAGTGAGAGCTCAAAACATGAATAATAAATAAATTATGATTATTATTATTATTAGTTATTAATTATCATAAAAATAAACGACTTTATGTTGTAGAACTCAAGAACAAAAGCAATGTTTCTATCAATAACAGAATTCTAGATATGAATTAAATTACCTATATTACAAAATGTTATTTTTAGCAAAATAGACGGTGTACAATTCTGATCTTTGACGCAAGTAACAACGGAGTAGGTGGTTAATTTTCCAGGTAGCATGGAGGAAGTGTGTTGAAGCAATTTCACTAAAAGATCTTTCCCTCAAGGTACATGAAGCAATGTAAAAAAAATATCTCTAAAAGTATGAGACGAATTCCCATTCATTCTGTATGTGTGGTAACATTAGCTTCCCTACTTCCTGGAAGATGTTTCAGCCTTTCCTATGAATCCCTATATCTTACTGATTTCCTTGCTAACCTAAAACACACACATATAGTGTGTCGTAGATATTAAAACATTCATTCACGAAGGAGCTGTATAAACTAAGCGAATTTTTCACCAAGTCAGATTTATAGTCCGATTTTTTATTTATGGAACATAACTTCATTTTGATAATTAAATGGTATGTATTTAGTTTCGTTGCGAAAATAAAAACATGACGGCCGCTAGAGCGATTTTTAAATCGACGCTTTCAGATAAATCACCATTCCTAATGATCGTTTTTTGCTGATTTTCGATTTTTTTTTATTTCAATGCCATAGGCTATACCGGGTTTATTTAAAAGATCGAAAACTCCGGCCGCTGGAGGGATTTCTTAATATTCGTCTAAGATTAACTTCCCCTCCTACTGGTTTTTGTTGTTTAACGAACTCAACCTTGCTTTTTTAACTGACTACTATAGACCGAGTTTTTTTCCGAAAAAAAATTGTATATATATAGTCCACCGCTGTGGTCTCGAGGTAGCGTGCTGCCTTGTCACGCAGCGGGCCCGGGTTCGATCCCCGGTCGGGGCAGTTTTTCTGGGTGAGGTTTTTATCGGGGTTTTTCCTCACCTGTAAGACAAATGTCAGGAAAACTTTAAGGCCCAAACGGTCCCCGAAATCATATGGCCATCATCATCATCCTTATCATTATCATCATGATCATCACCATCATCTTTCATCGGTGTGGAAAGCAACGGGAAGCTACCATACCTACACCATTCCCTAGTAAAGCTGCAAGCATATATACACATACATACATACATACCTAAACAAATCATAGTAATTTTCGATTCCTAGTAACTTAAATAGAGTCGATGAAGATTTGTAAAAATGTTTCAAGAATATTTTCATGACAGCAAACTCAATAGATTTCTTCCTAATGAATTCGCTGAAAAGTTCGTCACGAAGGAGCTACATAAACTAAAAGAATTCCTAATCAAGTTGGAGTTCTATTAAGATTCTTGCAGCTCGATAGTGCAGAAAAGTTAAATGTTGAGTCTCGAAGTATTTCTTTTGAAATTAAATAATAATAATAATATTAATAATAATATTAATAATAATAATAATAATAGTTTTATTTTACCTGGCTGAGTTAAGGCCTTAAGGCTAGTCTAACATTCAACCTGATTAAAAAAATAGATCTAATTACAATAAAAATAAATATTGCATAATATGTCTACAATATGATTAGTATATTATTTACAAAATATTTTGATTTAATCTAGACGTAACGAATGAAATATAATACGTACAAGATAGAAAAATGAGGGAAAAAACTATTTATGAAAGAATAAATTTAACTCTCGAGAAAAATTAATTACGTATTTAACAACAGGTAATTGTACAGTATAAGCGTGACTTAAAAGTACCAAGTGTGCGGCAATCCCTGATATTTTAAGGAAGGAAATTCCATGAGCGGGCACAGAATACTTTGAAAGAAGTAGAATAAGTGAAAGTGATATGACGATCGATTGATAGCAGACTGTTATCTTGTGACCTAGTGCCAATATTGTAGTAAGAAGATAACTTCTCGAATCTGGTCGCTAGGTAACTAGGAATACCACTTTTAAAAAATTATACCTCACACTTATTTTGTATGTCTACTTTAGGCGTATATCTCTTCAAGAATATTGCAATAAAACAAAAATGATTCCACTAAAATTTAGAATTTAAGCCCCCCCAACCAACTCACTCCTAATTGTCCAATTTTGCTGAATATTTAACTCACGCCCCAAATGGGAGTCAATGACCAATCACGTATTGTTTCATAACCAATCACCGTCGTGTTTCATCTCGATAATAATTTAATTTTGATTACCAAAATAAAGAAAGCTCCTCCTTTTTAATATTCTGAACAGGTCAGAGCATTATTTGGCAGTGACTGGCTCTCTAACAAATAGCTATGTTAAATATAGCAAATAATGAACTAATTCCTTCGACCTACACATGTGATAATTGTGTGTTCAATAATTGTGTTTTAAAATAATGATATTACTGAGTTGTTTACCAAAAAAAAAAGAATTAATAGCCTATAATGTTGGTTATAATATAGGCCTACAGTTTGATGTGTTTCATTTTTTTCTCCACTAGGGTGCATTCTTAAAATATTGCGATCCTATTTGGCAATAAATAGTATGATCAAATTGCAGTGATGAACAAATAAAACATAACTAAACATGTCTCATTTGTTTCCAAACATCGCCGTTTACATTAAATATATAAATATTTTAAAATAACTATATTTAAATAATAATTTGTGAGTAGATAGTTTAATTTTATTCGTTAAATAGTCCTAACAAATGACACTCTTGATTTCCAAATCCTCTAGATAAAATCACTCGTAGCATTACTTATGATTAACGAATTGAATCCTATGTTTCTTACTGAAATGTAACATGCCTAGTTACATTTTGAAAATCCAAAATGGCGGCAGTTAGAACGGTTTTTAAATTTCTGCAAATGGTCCTATTTTGCATTTTTTTTTGAGAAGGAATTAATAAATTAAGAATAGTAAGGTCGAGTTCGTTAACCAGCAAAATCGGACTAATAGGTGTGGGAGTTTTTCACCTCAAATGAAAATTTAAAAATCGTATTAGCGACAGGAATTATCGGTTTTTCGCAACAAAACACAGAATATGCCATTAAATGAAATGAAGAAGGTATTTTCCAATAATCAGTTAAATCTGACAGCTAGGAGTGGGGGTTTAGCGGAAAACCGTACTTAAAAATAGCTTTAGTGGCCACCATATTTGTTTTCACATAATACACTGGATACATACGATTTCACTAACAAAAGAAAAATATATTGCATAGTCCAGCAAAACAGACCAAAAATTTGACTTGCCACAGGAAGCCCATATAGGCTACAGCAGGGGTCACCAATTTTATTTCATGAAGGTCCGTTTTCAAAGTAATAAATTCAGTCGAGCTCCGGAACCACAGTTTATTAAGTTTTTATTAAGTAATTATATTGTAAGGAAATTATTTAAATTATGTTATGGGTATGAATTGTACAAATAACAAAACGCATGATAAATACTAACATTATGCAGCACAATAGTACACAGTTATTAATTCTAATAATGTATTAATAAGTTTGTGATAAATTTAACATATGGTCAGAGTAATATTTAAATATATGACCTCACAAATGTCGTGTTTTTCACGATACCAGGTTTCAAACGGAATCCCGTTCATCTTCAGTCAAATCTCCGACCATAAGCAGTACTGCCAACCGAGCCAACAATAATACTATCATAACGTGAAATTTAGTAAACTGGTTTTATTCGATATTTTACCGGTTTTAAAATTTTGTATTAATTCGATATTTAACCGGTCCGGAAATCAAAGCTCCAGAGTCCGGATTCGGACCGCGGTCCGCCAATTAGTGACCCATGGGCTATAGTCTAGAGACCGATACGCAAATTCGGTTCCAAGAATGAAGTGCTGAACCATTTTCACAGTGGAGATGCCAGTAGCAGAAGAAATTGTGAAGGTTTTTTCTTAATTCTCGAATTGAAATGTTAGCGCATTTGTATAATATATTTTGATGTGAGATCAGCAGACGGCTGTTGGGGGACGGACCTTCTAAACCATACAAGCCATGGAGTTAGTTAAACGCAAATAAGGGGAAAATCGTCTGGGGATTGACACTGCGTGGCACACAGAAATTACTTTGTCACGTGGACAGATGATGGAAGGAAAAGATGAAATAAAATTTGTAATATGGTTTACTTGCCTTGTGTGAAGAGAGATTAACTCAACCAGAATGTTGCAGCCTCAGGGTTTATCCAAACCAAATTGAAATAGACTGTTCCTCAGATAACAGCACGTTCTCTTTAGTTATAGATAATTGCTTCCATATTTCCTACGATATTGTTTCATCCAATCATCTACAAAATTCACTGCGTAGTTCCCCTCTTCAACATTTTGCATATTTCCAGTTAGTGCCTTCTTTCTGCATGCTGCACCGTAATCGGGCTAGAAGTATCACGAAATAATTGTCCGCCATTTAATAACGAGGAATTTTATTACCATACGTATGATATAGGTTGCAGGGACTATCCAAGTTTTTAACAACAATAATATTAGAAATCTGTGCAATACGACAACAAAAATTGAAGAAAATATGCTCTTAAAACAAATAACATATAAATTATTACGTTTTTTTTTTCTTTTCATGTCATATTAGGTCTTCATTACTAATTGTCAAAATTTAATTTTTAACATCGAAATAAGGAGACGTCACTGCCATGAATTAAAAACTTTTTCTTTAATTTGCTTATTTGTTATAGTAGCCACGAAAGGGCAGTGAGACCGAGTTCCCGCTACCTCTCATAGATAGAGAATGTATATAAAAGAGAAATGAATATTTGTGCTAGGATGCCTGAATAACGTAACTGGTAGCGCACTAACGTATCCAGTTAGATGTCCTGGGTTCTAATTTCGGTTCAGGAGTTTATTTTCCTTTTCATGTCACACACACACACACACACATATATATATATAAAGTAAAGTAATCCCACTACAGGCCTAGGGAGGCCTTCGGGTAGTAGGAGGTTAAGGCTCCCACTTTTTCTAGACAATCGGCACTTGATGTCAGCCGGGTTGTCAGCCCTGCGTGACGGCCGCCTTTACCCTCAGACCAAGTGTCTGGTACTCATTTCCGTTCGAGGCTGAGTCGACCCCAGGCCGTCAGAAGGTTTGGGTCAGTTTAAAAATCCTGACCCCACCGGGACTTGAACCCTCGACCTTCCGACTTGTAGTGCAGTGCCTTAACCACTACGCTACGGCGTGCCCCCATATATATGGCAACTCAAAATAATTGGGACAAAAAAATGGAACTTATACTGCAATGAATTTATTTTTAAAATACAATTTTGGCATGAAATATCCAAGTTTTTATAGATATTCACACATGTTCAATATGGCTAAATTTGTGACACGGCAGATATCTTTGCGATATTACATTTCTTGCGAGCCCCGTTCCATGATAGCCCGATCAATTGACAAATTGAGATAACTGCGTACACTATACGCTGCCTTATCTGCTGTAAATCCTGTCGATATAGGGGTGTGTAAACTGTCCTTCACATACACCCAAGTAAAGAAATAATGTGTAAGGGTAAATGGGGGATACGTTCCAAGGTTCCAGAATAAAATAAAAATCATCAAAGTAAAATCAATTAATGAGAGATTTTGAACAATTTATATTAATTAGTACTGTCAGACTTAGGCAAGGACTTAAAGAAGTTAGTAATTTTTTTTTCCTGTTTTGCCGCTTTTAAAAGGTATTTCAATTCAGATTAATATCCATTTGTGAATTCAGCGATATAATTCATTATTTTGTCTTCAAATTTCTTGATAAATCGTACAGTTGATTCATTAACATTGTAACAGCGTGATATAGACGCAAACGACTAGCCAACGCGTAAATGGTCAAACATTTCTGTTTTTACTTTAAGCGGCAGCACTACTTTTTTCCGCTTCGGAACTAATTTTATTTCCTTTTACTCCATGTTATAAATTGGCAACAAAGCAGAAGAGACACGTGTTATTCGATCAAAATTATTGCAACGCATGACAAGTTGAAACAATAAAACACCGATCGTGGCGAGAGCGGCATTTATAACGGACATAGCGGCCGTGAAATATGACGGCAGTGGCTTTTAACTTTAGACTTAGTAACAATATAGTTTGTTTTACTTTGGTATAAATTGTCTACTTTGTTTGAAACGCTCCTTGTATAAAAGTCGCCTTGGCACGTGCCTACAGTAAAAAAAAAAAAAATTGCCGATGTGTCAATAAAGGACACTAATCCTTTTAATATACCGACTAGATCTGCGAATAAATAATTTTTTGCCGCTAATACAGGAATTATGTCGCAATTTTTTAACCCGCGAATAAGGAGCATCTACTGTAATTTAGAATAATTAGCGGAATATCGGAATATTCACTCAAAGCTTACTCACTTACTTAGCCTACTCACTGGCACTATCGAACCCGTAGGTTCATGACCGCACGATTCACTTAAAGCTACCTTTACATTTCATATAAAATTCTAAATGGCGACCCTGAAGGGAGCATCGTAATAGAACTCCTGATGACTTATTTTATTATTAATCAAGAGGTTTTAAATGTATACAAACATCTTAATGTGCCCAATATTAAGTTTCGATTCTATTCCTCCATCCATCTCTATATTTCCAGTCTTCTGTACTTCATCAAATTCATAATTCCCTCTGTCTCCCTTTTCATTTCCTCCAATTTCGAATCCACTCCAAACTCCTAACTGACAATATATCTTCATTCATCCTATTCCCGTGTCCAAACATTTGTAATTGTTTTTTTCCTACGAACTGCATAACTGTTTCGTTAAAGTTCACTTTTTTTCTCGCATAATACTATTTCTGATCTTGTCTAATTAGAGCATCGTGCAGATCTTAAAAAATTACATATTCCTGTAGTTTGCAATTTTTTATCTTAATTTGACATTTATAGTCCACGTTTCTGCTCCACAGGATATGTTGACTTATTTACGTAATATTTTTAATTTAATTAAAGGTAATAAATGCAAAATAGTCTTCTTCTTCTTTACTTCATTGGCTAGGCAAAATGCCTGTTCCGCCTCACAGTTGTTCTGTCCATCTTTTCACTGGTCTTCCTACATTCCTTGAACCTCTTGGTTTGGTAATCTTGTTACGTTCATTCTTTCTAAATGTATAAACCATTTTTCTGTATATCGTTTGATTTTATCATTTAATGGATATATATTTAACTTTGTTCTTATATTTTCATTATTTAATCGATCCATTCTTGTGCAGCCTTTTGTTCTTCTAAGGAAGTTCATGCAACATAGTATAAAATAAAATGTAGTTCGACCAAGGATGGAAGTTTTTTACATATTCGTTGAAAAAATATGCCCGAGTCTATAGATCTACTATCCTTATATCGTAATATACTATTATTTATTATACAATAGCCTATTGTTGATGTGATATGTTCTTTGGAAGTTTTTTTTTTTTTTTGGAACTAAGCCCCGGAAGTCCCATAGGGAAAAAAATGACAATGGTGTACGGCATATCTTTGTGTTTACTTACATTATATTTCTATAAATTATCTACTTAATTTTCTGCAATGTGTTTGACTTGAACTTCTTTTTTTTTGATGTTATGTATTCTCTATTAGACTTTAATATAACTGTAATGTAATTAGGTCAGAAGGGAACTGACAAAATGAATATAAAAAGGAAACAAAAAGAACGAAGGGATGAATAACTGGTTGAAATGAAGAGGAAAAAAATTAAATTTCCAAGGTTGGTAATATTTCACAGAGATGGGAGTTTCTTTCTTTGTTTGGATGCCACAACATCAGCTTGGAATGTGAGATGCGGTTTTAAACTTACAATTCTGCCTCCAAAATATGCGAGGACTGCTCACTATGAAAATTGCATTACTTGTTCGCCCCATCTACAAGCTGCAGTATTATTTCTATTTTAATTTTATTTATTATAGTTCCTTCGCTCTAGCTTCACTTTCTAGAAAATAATAATGTTATTCAAACCGAGGTTTGAATCTCTACAATAATTTTAATTATAAATAAACACTACACTCGTCAACAAATACACCTGACCCGGGTCTATACATTTCTTCTTCTTCTTCTTCGTCGGCTTTCCCGCACTTATAGGTTTGTCGTCTTCAGTTTCCATTTATTTCTAACATTCCAATCTCCTTCTTCTAAATTTCTATCATCCATTATGGTTCTGACATAGGTTTTCCATTTCCATCTTGGTCTGCCACGTTTATTTCTTCCAGGAGGTGACCATTGGTATATATTTTTTGGCCATCTTTCATTTTCCATTCTTTGTAAGTGACCATACAAGAGTTTGATTTTCAATCCTCTTAACAATAGATGCTCTGACTTTCATTCCTTTCCAAAGGAATTAATTTCTTATTTTTCCTGTTTTGATTTTTGAAGGCTTCTTCTAAAATAATCAAATTCAACTGTTCTAATTTTATTATTTTGTAATTCCGTCAAACACCAAGTTTCACTTCCATATGATGAAATATTATGTATTATGCTCTTATAAATTTTCATTTTAGTTTACTTTGTAATAATTGTGTTCCAAATGATTCCATGTAATGTCTTAGTTGAATTTTTTTGTCATTGCAATTTTAGTTTGTACATCTCTTTCACAGGTATCTAAACATGTAATTATTGACCCAAGATATTAAAAAAATTGACTTTTTTTTTATTTTCCCTATTTCGAGTATGAGGTCATCCACATCCTTTCCCAAACACATATATTTCTGTAATTTTATATTCAGTCCCCATTTTGTATATTCTTCCATTAGTTTATTTATCTCGTATCATCTTCATTCCCTGCAAAAATTATATGATCATCTGCAAACAATAATGAATTATACATTTTTAAGGATATAAAAATCCTATAAAATGGAAGTAAAACTGTAGATCACGTGTTTTAGATTTAAAGCACGTAACAGAACTCTTCTCTTAAATAAGAAGTCCCTGTAGGCTCTTTCACTTCCAGATTTGAATTGCGGCGCTAATAACTTGAGATGTTTAAATTATTTAATTGAAATAGGCCTACTAAGACTAAAATTAAGATAATCCAATATACGTTGTATACTTTCTCTTTACGCCTCATTCCTGTTTGTAATCATTGTTTCTGGGTACATGAATCCAGACAATTCTTTAAAATGTTCCTCATTTGTCTTTAACTGTTAATTTCCATCATACTCGTATAATGAATTTCTATGTAGTCTATATGGTCACACACAGAAATTCATTATAGTCCTATAATGGAAATGTACAGTTAATAACAAATCAAAAAAAAATGAATAACTGCCTGAATTCAAATAACTGGAAACAACAATTATAAACAGGAAAAGGTTCAATTCTGGAATTATATATCATGTATTGCAAGAACGTTTGTAATCCCAACTTCTCTCAAAAAACTTTAAACTGAAATTATTTAAAACTGTCATTCTTCCAGTTATATTATATGAATGCGAAACATAGACTCCTTCTTTAAGGGAGTAGAAAATTATTTCGAGCGTTAGAGAATAAAGTTCTTAAGAAAATGTATGGACCACGAGAAACGAACAGGCAGGTGAATAAAAAATACTAAATAACAGTGAACCACATGAAAATAATGGGAGGCAAGATGTAAAAAAAACAGGTAGGTCTCGTATATTGCTATGGGAATGACTTGTGGCACGTATGGGGAATTAATGAGAGGCATGGAAACAGTAGGAAAACCAGAAGGATGACGCCCAATAGGTAGGCAATAATGTGGTGTGAAAATAACACTAACCATATTTTTCAAGGGAGGTAAAATACAGAGGATCATTGGAAAACATTAGCTAAGTATAGGGATTTATCCATCCATAGTAATTCTGCCCGAAGGCAGGTCCTTCACTTCATTCATAGCATTTTCATGCTATGCTTGCAGCTTTACTAGGGAATTGTAGATGTGGTAGCTTCCCGTTGCTTTCCACACCGGTGAAGGATGATAATGATAAGGAGGATGATGATGATGGCCATATGATTTCGGGGACCGTTGGGCCTTAAAGTTTTCTTGACATTTGTCTTACAGGTGAGGAAAACCCCCGATAAAAATCTCACCCAGAAAAACTGTCCCGACCGGGGATCGAACCCGGGCCCGCTGCGTGACAAAGCAGCACGCTACCTCGAGGCCACAGCGGTGGACACATAGGGATATGGTGAGCTTATTTTCGCGTGACCAATAACCTAAGGGTTCGATAGTGCCAGTGAGTTAGTTATATTTTATACTACTACAGTGGTTCTCATCCTTTTAAAGTTGGAGACCCTCCACATGAAGGATTGTAAACTTCAGGCAACTCGTAAGTTAAATTTTAAATTAGTACACTCTAATCGAACTCAAATTTGAAGCACTCGAAACCCGTGTCTACTCGACAATATCTTGTGGTAGTCAAACATGGTCTATGGCAGACATAACCGCACTGCAAATATGCCAGAGGTAAATGAATCGGAAGATCTTGGGAATAACGTAGACGGATGGAATTTTCAGCCATTCACAGTCACAAATATCAGGAACAACAACACACAAAGAGCCATCACATCAGAATGAAGAGTAGCCTAAATTGGGAGCTCACATCGCGAGAATGCAGGACAACAGATGGACGTACAAGACCAGCATATTGGACCCGGGAATAGGAAACCGTTACAGAAACCGTCACACAAACCAAGACGGAGCATAGCAAGATATAAACAAACATGAAAAACCAACATGGTGTCACTATGTTAATGAGTAACATAAGACCATCTATTAGTGAATAAAAGAAGACAAAATGCTGATAATATACCGCAAATACAAAAATTTACATTATTCTCAGCTCACCGCGTTGGAGAATTAAGAACTTCCCTCTAGTAGGACGTTCTTGCCCTTCCAGTTATACATGAGGCTATGTTTAATATTTAATTAATCACTAAGGAAAACTTAAATATTATGATTACTCTAACTGAGTAGATGCTAAAATTTACTCATTGAACTAATGCGGTGGTTGGGAATAAAATGGAGTAATGTTTGGTGTATGTTAGGTTGAGATGAGTCGATCGTGCCCGGGGTACAAAAGGAGAAAACAATCTAGGCTGTGCCCATCAGTAAATCAAGGCGTTCATTAAAAGTTATGTAAGAATTGATGAGACTGAAAACAAACAAAAACAGGAATCGATTTATTGTAATTCTTCTTCCAGTATAATAAATGTGTAGCCCTTTTTGATTTTATTGGATCTTGCACCCAACCAAACTTTCTGTCAAGACAAATAGTGGATCGGCGAGACCCATAATGTTGATATAACGCTTTACTAATGCATTCGATAATTAATGGCAACATAGCTGGTTTCACAATAATTAATTTTGGCTGCTTATGTTATTACTAGACATAGTAAAAAAAAGACGAAAGTTATGTTATGGCTTACAATTACTGCATTGACTATGGTATTCCAATTACTCTGCTTACTTAAAGAACAACCCCCTCCCGAGAGAAACTAGTCGCGTTGTAGTTACCTTCACGTCCGAATGTTTTTTTTTTCGTTGTTTAACCATTACATACTTCGAATATAATCCTCTGCCCTTTCAATGCACATCCGTCACACATGAATTGCGTAAACTAAGGGAATTTTTCAGCAAGTCGAATATATGCAGATTTTTAGAATATGCATGTTTTTGTTGATTAAATCATAGGCCTATATATCCAGTTTCCAAGCAAGAAAATATAATTGGCGGCAGCTAGAGCAACTTTTTAATTAGAGATTTCAAAGCAGAGCTCATTCCTGATGATCTAATTTCTTCTTTTTTTTATTTTTTTTTCGTTGACATTCGACGGCAAAAAAATCTAAAATTGCAGCCAAAATGTCATTTTAGGCCTATGTGAAACCCAGTTACCGATAGTCCGATTTTGCTGATATGAACTCGACTTTACTTTTCTTAATAGAATGTTAAATTCCGAGTTTGATTTAAAAAATATGGTCGCACAGACCCCCCCCCCACACACACACACATATATATATATATATATATATATATATATATATATATAATCATTCGAGGAGCCTATAATGTGTTGTGTAGTCTAAATACTAGCATATGCATGTGATCCATAGTTAAAATTCCTCTCCCAACAGGTCGTGTCACTGAAAGTCCAGGGTGGCATCATCTAGGCCCATGCCACCGCCCCTTGGGATACCTCGGTCTTAATGACCATACTCCCAAGTCCCAGACTTGTCCTCCCTATCTAGTTCGCGTCCACATTAAAGAGTTCTCGGGCTTGAAACCAACATCTCTAGGGAGAAGGTGTTGGAGTTGCAACTTCTGGGAATTGCTGAGCTTCGTAGTCGTCAGGTCGCTCATTTCTGTCGACCCCGCAGTTGGTCCACGGGCTCCTTGAGCCTAGCCGGGAGGACTGCGGGTGGCAGGCGGCATGTAAAAATACTATAAAGAAGGCTTCGTTAATTGAATGGAATACATATTTTTACGTCGCCAATTAAGATCGATGAAAATTTGTAAAAGTTTTCATCCGAACAATCTGAATAGCTACATTCCTTCGGATTGATCGTTCTAAACGTCTTATGATCTCAACTCTTGATTGAAAGTGACATACATACGGAATTTTATTGTGAAGTTTTTTCCATTTCCTATGATATTAATATAGCTTACTTTATATCAGCGGTTCCCAACCTTTCAAGAGTCACGGCCCCCTGGAAATTCTTATGTTTTAACGAACCCCCATAAAATATTTGCATAATTTTGACTATTAAATTGTGTCTAGATCAACATCAAGTCTGTTTATTTACGAATACCAGAGCTGAAAAGTTGACTCGCACAGCTATATGGATACAAATGGTATTAGTTGCCGTGTAAATTATTGCAAGAAAGAAATTAAGAACAAATTTACCGTTAAAAATATTGATTATTTATCAAAAAGTTTATTTTCTGACTTTAGTGATCTATACCCGATGTTTTATTAATTCAATGATTAACTTTAATTTCATACAGCCCAATTATAATAATCGTTATTGATAATTAATATTAATAGAATTAATTAACAATATATTTTAATATATCATAATCATAGTCAATCATAGGTCTTTGCCTGTTCCGATCTCACATCTGTTCAGCATTTTAATATATTATATGGTATTTGTCAATCGCTGTGGTCTCGAAGTAGCGTGCTGCCTTGTCACGTAGCGGGCCCGGGTTCGATTCCCGGTCGGGACAGGCTCCTGGGTGAGGTTCTTTCGGGGTTTTTCCTCACCTATAAGACAAATGTCAGGAAGCGTAGGGCCCAACGGTCCCCGAAAATCATCCGGCCATCATCATCCGGCCATCATCATCCTTATCATTATCATCATCCGGTGTGGAAAGCAATGGGAAGCTACCACACCTATAATTCCCTAGTAAAGCTGGAAAACATAGCATGAAAATGCTATAATTGCAGTGAAAGACCTGCTCTCGGGCAGAATTACTATGGATGGATGGATATGGTATTTGCGTTATATATTTTAATATATTATAAGGAAGCTACGTTATTTATTAATAGGCCTTAAACTTGCGTTTATTTGTTTTGCCCACTACTATATCAGAAATTCCATCGGATTATTGCTACTACCTGTGTTCCGGCCATTGAGTTTCCTATTAATTATTATTAACATTTATTTTAATAAACGTACATACCCAAATACGATCTAAATTGTAAAAATCCAAGGCATAAGTCCTCCAAGAGAAACTTCAAGCCATGCGTCTCGAGTCTGAAGATTTTCGGGCTCGTAGAAGAACCTCGCCCTACATAACACTCTAAGGAAACTGATTCGGTCTTCACCATGTAAGTAATACCTCAGTAGATGTCTCCTCGAGGCGATGTACTAACCATAGGGCCTTCACTGACATCTATATTGGAAATAAGCGATTCTAAATTAGTCTGAGTAAGAAACTCCTCACTAGGGGAGCACCCATGTCGTGAATGGACGAACGGGTAATCAATGCATCATCAAGTAGGGTCTGGCAAATTTTACAAATTCTACTGACAATACAGAAGGAAAACGACAAAAAATTAAATAATATAAAGCCAAAAAATCCATTTTGGAATTTCTACAATAGATATAAAAGAGATTAAGCTACAATGTAGTTTGAAAACTAATTGTGAATGAAGGATAAGCTCAAGGACCAGAATTTGGAGACTGACTATATAGGTGAAGGGACGTAACTGTTGAAGTTGTTACGAAACGATGCTTGAAAAACGTTTACATATCTTCATCAACCCTGCCTAATATGTACACCGAAAATGACCATGACAAAATCAAAGAATATACTTACATACATAGGTACATACATATGCACATGTATCTGTTTACGCTCTAGCGGCCGCATTGTTTTGAAACCTAACTCGGTATGTAGCTATAAATTGAGAAAAGTCAGGCATAGTTCAGCAAAATCGGAATGAGAATTAACCCGAAGTGAAAATTTAAAAATCTATCTGGTTGCTTAATTTTATATTTTTATCAATGACACTCGATATATGTCACTGAAATAAAACGAGAAATTTTCGACGACTTCTAACTACTAGAAATGTGGGGTTTATCTGAAAGCCGAAATTTAAGAATCGCTATGGCGGTCGGCGTGTTTCTTTTCTCACAACGTAATTCGATACACAGATTTAATGAACAAATACCATAAACCACCAAAATCGGATTACGAATTTACCTTTCTGAGATATTCGCAGTACCTATGTGATGGAATTTTTATTGATCAATAATACCGACAATATTTCACAACTACGTTGGAATACGTTTTGACAAGAACTTAAACTACTCTTCAAAGTAGCAACCATCAGATACTATGGTCTTTAACCATCTTTCAACGAGGTTCATTATGCCCTGACGGTATCAGTCATTGATTTTATATGCAAAGATTCAGTTGAGACCACTTCTACCCTTCAAGGTTTTCAATTTTCACGCACGAAATTGGTCATGGATCGAAACAGATGGTAATCTGAAGGCGCAAATTCAGTATGCTGAGTATGCTAGAAATTCGATTCCTCTCAATTCCTTAATTTTTGGCATGATTCTTCGTGCACTATGGGGTCTATCATTATCCTCAATATTTCAAAAACTCGTTTCAGTTCCTGAGAATAAATATCTGCATCGATTGCACGCCCTTTTTGGAACAAATGCTCAGTGAATCTTATCAGAAGTAATGCCACGAGTGATTTCCAAATCATCGATAAATTCACGACTCACGAAGTGAGGAATGAATTTATTTAGATAATTTGGAAATCAAGAGTGGCATTTGTTAGGACTATTTAACGAATAAAATTAAGCTGTTTACTCACAAATCATTGTTTAAATATAGTTATAATATTTATATATTTAATGTAAACGGCGATGTTTGAAAACAAATGAGAAACGATTGGTACGCTTCATTTGCTTCTTTTGTTCGTCACTGCAACCAGATTATATTATTTATTGCCAAAGGAACGCAATATTCTAAGAATGCACTCTAGTGGAGAAAAAATGAAACACATCAAATTATTAATTCATGTCTGATGTCCTATGATGTAAATATGACAATTATATTTTTCTGGGAAAAAATACATTTAAGAAAGCGCAAACAGTGGTTTTTTTTTTGTTTTTTTTTTTTGGTGGTATAATCAATTGCTACAAATGTTTTTATATTAACTCCCGCATGCGGTATGTGTTGACATTCATTCACTATATATACAATCTGGTAACCGTATTTCTTGGTGAGTCAGTCACTGCAAAATAATGCTATGACCTATTCAAAATGTTAAAAAGGAGGTGCTTTCTTTATTATGATAAACTTTAGTTGGTAAATTCTAGGCGAAACACGACTGTAATTGGTTGTAAATAAAAAATTATTGTAACGTGATTGGTCATTGACTCCCATTTGGGGCATGAGTTAAATTGTCTTCAAAATTCCACCAGACACAACTTTACATTACAAACCGACATTACTTATGAGACAACTTGTGATATAAATAAACGATATTTTTTTATGAAATTTGACACTCATTTAGGTATTTTCCTATCAAATCATTGTTCTATGTTTTATTGAAGATACTAAATAAACGAACATAACATATCGAACAGGATATAACCTATTTATAATTCAAAGGTTACATCATAAAATGGAAGTGTATAAATTATGAAATAAAGACTAGCATTTGCCAGCAGAATTAATTGTAATTTGTAGACGCATCAGTTTTGAATGTACGCATTATGATGAAGCGACGCTCGTAGAGACCGAGATGTTAATTTAAATTAGACGGAACAAGGTGCAGAAGCAAACTCTTTCCATTAAAAGATTAAATGTTCCAGACAAACTGTGCTCATAAATAACTTGTAAATCTTTATGTAATTTGATCCTACAACTGGCAGTGCAAATATACTTCGCAAATACACGGTTACTACAAATTCTCTTCCCATCATTATTATAACGTGAAATTATACTCTAACGAAATCTCTTCTTCCTAAACTATGAAAACTCCGTCACACAGGAGCTGCGTAAACTAAAGGGTGTACCTCCTCCTCCTCATCATCATCATCATCATCATCATCATCATCATCATCATCATCATCATCATCATCATCATCAGCATCATCATCATCATCATCAGCATCATCATCATCAGTAGCAGCATCAGCTCAACTATCGTAGGTGATTCAAGGCTTCCCTCCGAATCTTCCTCCAAACTTGTCTATCCCTGGCAGCTAACCACCAGTTTTTAAGTACTGAGGGTCTCATATATAATATTCCATCCATCCATTTTAAGTTTGGTCTTCCAACCCTCCATCTTCCTTATGGTATACTTATTCTTCTTCACTTCACGGGCTAAGCAAACTGCCTGTTCCGCCTAACAGTTGTACTGTGCATCTTTTCACTGGTCTTCTTACATTTCTTGATCCTGTTGACTTATAGATAAATGCTGCTTTTGATAATCTTGGTAAATTCATTATTTCTTTCTACATGTATAAACCATTTATCTCTGTATTCTTTGACTTTTTTCATTCAGTGGATATATATTTAACGCTTATTATATATTCATTCTTTATCCAATCCAATCTTATGCAGCCTTTTGTTCTTCTAAGGAAGTTCAATTCTACGCCGTGTATTCTATTTTGTAATTTTTCTTTCGTCATTACCCACGTTTCGCTCTCATAAAGTATGCAGGAACTGCCAATGTATTATAAAACTTCAATCTAGTACTTACGGTTTACTTTCCACAATTTTATTTCACTTTCATTCATCCGTTGAATGTGTACAGCCCATCTCAATCTGTCTACCTTACTGTCTGTAACAGTATTAGTGAATTGCAGTATACAATCCACGTACTCCCTAGCGAATTACTCAGTAACTCGAATTTATGGTTGATTATGCTGAATAATTAGTCCACCGCTGTGGTCTCGAGGTAGCGTGCTGCCTTGTCACGCAGCGGACCCGGGTTCGATCCCCGGTCGGGGCAGTTTTTCTGAGTAAAGTTTTTATCGGGGTTTTTCCTCACCTGTAAGACAAATGTCAGGAAAACTTTAAGGCCCAAACGGTCCCCGAAATCATATGGCCATCATCTTCATCATCATCATCCTTATCATTATCATCATCACCATCATTCTTCACCGGTGTGGAAAGCAACGGGAAGCTACCACACCTACACAATTCCCTAGTAAAGCTGCAAGCATAGCATGAAAATGCTATGATTGCAGTGAAGGACCTGCCTTCGGGCAGAATTACTATGGATGGATGGATGGATGCTGAATTAAGGAATGTATCATTATTTTGTTCATTAAATTGTATATATACAATTTCGTTACATAGGAACATAAATTGAGACCTTTAGAGAATTTCAAGTTCTGTGTTCCAGAAAAACATGGACTCTTACTTTAAGGGAGGAAAGGAGATTACGAGTATTTGAGAATAAAGTTCTTAGGAAAATTTTTGGACCAAAGAGAGATGAACAGACAGGTGAATGGAGAAGACTACATAACAATGAACTACATGGTCTTTATAGGAAGCCAGATATAATAATAACAGTTAAGTCTCGTAGACTGCGATGGGCAGGACATGTTGCACGTATGGGGAATGAAAGACGTGCATGGAAACTTCTTGTAGGAAAGCCAGAGGGAAAGCGCCTAGTTGGTAGACCAAGAATGAAGTGGGAAAACAACATTAACTATGATTTGAGGGAAGTAGATTATACAGGGAATGATTGGAAAGCATTAGCTCAGGATAGGGATGTATGGAGAGCTTATGTCCGCGCGGCCATGAACCTACGGGTTCGATAGTGCCAGTGAGTAAGTAAGTAAGTAAGTAAGTAAGTGTTCCAGAAAAACCTCCAAATTTGCTAGTTTTTAGGATATGCTTTTCATTTGATAAATGAATGTATTTCTTCTTCCTTTTTCTTAACCTCAATTTAACTCGCCCTTTCAGGTTATTTTACGTGTCCCGCAGAATATTACATCATCCGCATACACCAACGGCTTATTAACACTATTGAATTATATGCCTCCTTTATCCTCTAAAGATTTAATGACAGGTTCTAATACAATAGTAGAATATTTACATAATATGTACAAGATATATAAAAAAACTAGAAAAAGTTATTAATTACATAGTATAAATTTAAATAAATAGAGAAAAAATAATTATTAGACAACAGGTAACTGTATAAGCGTGACTTAAAAGTGCCAAGTGTGCGGCAACCCCTGATATCTTGAGGAAGGAAATTCCATGCGCGGGCAGAGCTACTGTGAAGGAAGTAGAATAAGAGGAAGTGCCGTGAAGAGAGATTGTTAGCAGACTTATCTTGTGACAAAGTGTCAATATTGTAGTAAGAAGATAATTTCTCAAATCTGGACGCCAGATAACTAGGAGTGTAGGAACTCAGAAGCTTGAAAAGAAGTGAAAGAGAGTGCAATTTACGTCTGTCAGTGAGACGGAGCCAAGAGAGGTTATTGAAGTGTTCGGAAATATGATCATAACGGCAGATATTGAAAATGAATCGAACATATATATATATATATATATATATATATATCGTCACAATAATCGAAGTGTGGCAACACAAGATTCTGCAAAACTCCTTGCTTTAACGCGTTAAATTATCCAGATAATTTTAAAAGTATCTGAAATGTTAAAACTATCTGAAAACGAATTTTCTACCCACATAGAGTATAATTTTTATTTATTTTTATTTTATTTATTTAGCCTGGTGGAGTTAAGGCCATGTGGCCTTCTCTTCCACTCACCAGAACAAGCATATGTTACATATGAATACAAAAAAAATACAATAATAGTCATATAAAACAGGACAAACATATGTTACACATGAATACAAAAAAATTACAATAGTAGTCATATTAGACAGGACAAACATGTTACATATGAATACAAAAAAAAGTTACAATAATAGTTATTGAACAATTCATTATCTGTCATATTGAATAATAATGAAATTAATGTCTAATAATAGAATGAAACTAAATACAATTAAAATTAAATTAATGATACAATGAATAAAAAAGGAATAACAGCTCGAATCTACTATGCATAAAAAGAAGAGAAAAAAAACACTACAATGAATTAATCTACGCTTTTTATACAAGGCATTAGGTAAATATATTAACAAATCCTAAGTCTATTTTTATTAAATAATGCAAAAACGCATTATTAATTCTTAAAAAGTAGTATTAGTGAGTTGTTTCTGTTAGTGATTTTATTTTCAATTTATTTCTGAAAGATGGTAAAGTTTGGCAGTCTCTGACATAGGGTGGAAGTGAATTCCATGTTCTAGCAAGAGAAACTGTAAAAGATTTCGAATAATAGGTAGTATGATGAGGAGGGATATAAAGGACACTGTGCTCAAGGGATCGGGTATCTAAGTTATGTGTATCAGAGAGTTTAGTGAAGCGGTGTGTGATAAATAATAAGGTAAAGATGTGTGTAATATGTTATAGAGTAGGCATAGGGAATGGATGGTTCTACGATCTTGAAGACGAAGCCATGACAATTGTTCCAGGGATGGTGTAACGTGATCAAATCTACGTATACCACAAATAAAACGTATGCAAGAATTGTGAACACGTTGAAGTCTTTGGGTAAGAACAGTATTTAGGTCAGTAAAAAGAGTATCACAATAATCAAAATGGGGCATTGCGAGTGTTTCTACTAGCATTTTTCTTAGAGAAAACGGTAAACAATTTCTTATACGATTTAATGAGTGTATTATTGAGAAGATAGTTTTGCAAATGTTATTTATTTGTTTATTCCAAATTAAATGTTTATCCATAAACACTCCTAGATTTTTTACTGTCTCACTATAAGGGATCTGAACCCCATTAAGTGACACATGTAATACTGCATTTGTGTTAATTGAGGATAATAGTCTCTGATGGCCCATAATGATTGCTTGTGTCTTTCTAGGATTTAATTCAAGTCCATATTTCTCTGTCCACGCCGTTAGCGAGTCAAGGTCCTCGTTAATTTTGGTTACCGCGTCATTTAAAGAATATTTGTCTGAGTGAAGGTAGATCTGCATGTCGTCCGCAAATAAATGATGTTTGCAATGTTTTAGGGAGTCAGATATGTCGTTTATATAGATTGAAAAAAGCAATGGGCCGAGCACCGAGCCCTGTGGAACTCCAGCTTTACGGTAGGTCCAAGAAGAGCGTAATGTAGAATTTCCTACAACATATTGCTGGCGCTCACGAAGGTAGGAGTTGAACCATTGCGTGACACTGTCAGAAAGTGAGAGGTTTTTTAGTTTAAGCAACAATAAGTCCAAGTCTACCGTGTCAAATGCTTTACTAAAGTCAAGTAGTGTAAGAATAGTAAGTTTTCGATTATCAGATGCTTCGCGTATGTCTTCACATATATTTAGTAGAGCAGTATTTGTATTGTGTCCTGTCCTAAAGCCTGATTGGTATTGATCTAAAAGGTCGTGTTCAGTTAGGTAGTCAGTCAGTTGTTTGTGGACTAATCGTTCCAAAGCTTTTGAAAGGGTAGGTAAAATACTAATGGGTCGAAAATCGTTAGGAGTTAAGGGAGTTTTTACTTTCGGGAGTGGGCGTACAATTGCTTGCTTCCATAATGTGGGATATATAGAGGTTTGTAGTGAGGAGTTGAAAACATGAGTTATGGTAGGTAGTATAACGTCGATTATTTTGTTAAGTAGAGTGATATTTATACGGTCAGTACCTTCTGCTTTTGTTTTTATTCGTTTGAGAGCTTTCTTTATGTCATTTTCTGTAAGATATGAAAAATGGAAATGTTCTCTGTCTGGTGGATTTGTCAATAGTAGTTCACTTGTTGTATGTGTTTTGTCTTTAGGAGTAAAGAATGTGCTTGTAAAATGGTTATTAAGTGTGTTCAGAGAAACAGGTAGTTTTTCTACCTGTGTGTCTTTCCTTCCTACACCCATTTTATTCAGATTTTTCCAAATATCTGGGTTATTGTTATTAGGTTCAGTAAGGCTGTATAGATGTCTAAGTTTGGCGTTTCTGATAGTTTGTGTAGTCTTGTTTCGTAACCGTTTATAGTGATTAAGATTTATATCAGTTTTGTCGACTCTATATTTCCGATATGCTGCGTCTCTTTCAGTCATCAAGTCACGAATGTTAGCAGACATCCAGGGAGCAGGGTGTCGTTTCACTAGTTTAGTTTTCAGTGGAGCGTGTCTGTCATATAGTTGTAATATAAGGTTATTTAATGCCTCAACTTTTTCGTCAACAGAATGCAACGTCCATATAGTATGCCAGGGTAATTTTATAGCGTCTTCAAGTAGAGCTGCATTGTTTATATGTTTTAGGTCTCTATATGTGATAGTCTTACGAGCTAGTTTAGGGCACTGCAGTGAATATGCTAAGAATATAATATCATGTGCTGATATTCCGGGAGCTGACAGTTGCCCGTGGGTTAGTACTCTGTCTGGATTATTAGTAGCAATTAAGTCAAGTAAAGTCTCAGAATGATTGGTGTGATGTGTAGGCTGTAAGGGAAGGATAGTCATATCACAAACTTGGAACGCGGACATAAGCTGTTGTGTATGTCTGTTGTCAGTGTCTAGTATATTTATATTAAAGTCACCCATGACGATAACGTGTTCATATTGTATACGTGCGTTTTGTAGAGCGGATTCTATTTCTGCTATTTTTTTCATTTTAGGGGGTTGGTACACTACACAAAGAAGGCATTTTTGAAGCTTGCGTATATTTCTATAAACATAATTTCAGGAGATGTCTCGTTATTAGAAAAGTATACAGACTTAGGGCAAAGGTCTGTCCTAACGAAGACACCAACACCGCCCCTCGACTATGTACACGATCATGTCTAAGAAAAGTATAACCATCCATGTCAATTAAACTAGAATTAATGGAGGGAGTGAGCCATGTTTCTGATACGAGAATAGCATGAATATTGGAAGAAGAAAAAATCATACTAATTTCGTCTGTATGTGCAGTTAAGCTTTGTGCGTTCAAGTGAACCACATGTAGGGAAGACGGGAAGGGGGAGAATGCTGTTTCTAGAACCTGTCTTGCATTATTGTTGTTTGGAAGGGGTTTGAGAAGGGTAGTGTCCTCTAACCTGTCAGAGACCGCCAAATGAATAGCATTATTTGGATGGAAAATTTTAAAAATATTTTAACTAGAATTATAAGAAAAGAACAAGTCACTAATATCTTATTCAAATATTAAATTAATAAATAAAGTAAAATTTCTAAATATAATACTAATAATTAATGTGAAATTTCTAAATATAATTTTAATAATTTATATAAAAGTGCTAAATTGGGGATATGGTATCACTGGGCGTGTTTGCACTAGGTAGATTTACATATCAGAGGCCCGGGTGATGATGCGTTTGGTATCTCCATTTTTCACATGTATTGCGCCATCAATTGTCCACACATTTGTGACGCCAAATTTTGTGATGCAGTCCTTTAACAATTTATATCTAATTTGGGTGAGATCTTCTCTTACTGTGATCCCACTGCCTTTCAATTGTTTTTTATTTTGGAAGACCTCCCTTCTCTTTCTATAACTGATGAACTTAACAATAACAGGCCGTGGTCGATCCGACTTTTTCCCAACCCTGTGACTCCTGTCGATATCACAGGTTTCTAATTTAACTCCAATTTTGGAGGCCACGTCGATTGCTATATTGTCCGTATCTTCACCATCCTGTTCAGGTATACCGAAAATACGTAGACACTGTCGACGTTGGTATTGCTCTAGCGAGTCGGTTTTCTCACTTAACTGTTGTTCCAGTTTTAATATTTTGTTGTCCCTCTCCTGAAGCGAGAGTTCCAACTGCCTAATAACTTCCGTATTACGGTCTATAGTTACCTTTAGCTCCGATACAATAGCCTCACGCACGGAGTCCTTCAACAGCTGCAACATGGCTGGATCCCGCAAACATTCTTGGACCACACGCTTAGTTATTTCTTCTTTGCTTTCTTCACAATTTCTTGTTTTACGTGGAGACATTATGCGTAAAATTAAGCTACAAACAAAATAAATTCGCAATATCGATATTACGTTTATAAAAACAAACTAACACCTGCTGAAAATTGTGCAAAAACACGAGCAACCAGTTTCACTCTTATTCACAATCCGCCATGACACTTGTCACTAATCGGAACTCAGGTTATATGAAATTCAAGTTAATCCAAACTGGAAAATGATAAATATGTTCAATTAAACAAAAGAACATACAATAACACAACATAAACGATTATTAAGCATTAAAAATGTCACTTCACTGGATACCTCAAGAAATCTTCCAATACCACCCCAAGGATGTCGAGACGGAGTCTTGAAGGTCCATTAAAAAATATTCTGGACCCTGTCTAAATGTACCGAAACAGGTCAACAATAGCCAAATTATGCATATTAAATATGAATATGTTAATTTTTGTTTTAACAATTCAATATTGCAGGAATTTGAATTAGCTCATTTTCTTCATAAAATGAAATGCAACACAATGCATTTTTACATCAGCTGAGCTGGAACCGACGAAGTATTACAATCCCTACTAAGCAGACACAAACCCTATAAAAATAAATTACTTAAAGATTAAGGTAAGAAACTCTTTCAAAATACAATAATAGAACAAATTTAAAAATATATAATTAAAATTATTACCAAAGACGGAATCATAAAAAATAATCAGTAAGGAACAAAAGCGATAAAAAATATAATATTCCCATAATATTTTATAGATCATTAATAAGACATTTGTATACTTTAATACACAAAAAATTGGCACAAATTCGAAATATAATAAAGATAAATAAAAAGGAGGTATGGAAGAAAATACTATTAAAGCAGATCATCAAGACATTCCAAATTAGAAAAAAATTAAAATTTAGTAATTAGGCAAAATCTTATATTCAGAATTCTCTATTAGATATTGTTGTTTACAAACAATTACAATGGTTTGAAAATTATAAACCGCGGGAAGGAATTTTTAGGCTGGTATTTGAATGGAAACCGGAAGGGAGAAAAAAGGGAAGATCAAGAAATGACAAGGATGAGGGAAGAAACAATAAAATTAAAATAAATTTTTGCATATGAAGATTTTTCACTGAAAAAAATAAATAAATAAGATGGGGAAAGGAACTATGTGACGAGAGTAATTTAAGACCTCCCAGATATGCTTAATACGATGTGATTCATAATTTTAAACAGTCTTATACATGTAATATATAACTTAAGCATCTCCATAAACATAAAATAACGGAAGAACACTTACAAGCAAATTTCGAAAATCACAGATGGAAAATTTTCTCCCCATCACAAAATTGATAAACGTACCTGAAAAGAAAGAGTAGTAAAATTAAAAATGTTACATTACTAATACCGGCAATACTATGTGAAACTTTTTATCAATAATTATGTTCCTCTCTGTATAAAATATTCTTATCACCACTGCTGGCAGGAGTCGTGTGTAAATGCTCGACTTGTTTCTAGTAAATTACGGATGACTTCTACGAATCTTACATGTAAATGGAGCCTCCATATTCTTTGTGTCTATCTATCTATCTACATATTGGACGAGGCATATTATTATGGCTCATACGTGAACAGTAGATTAAAAAAATTGCTCCATTAATACTAATTTCATATACAGTAAAACTTCAAAGCGGAATCGCATGGGTCCCATTTTTTTCCACGTTAAACAACATTCCGCATTATAAAAAACAAAAAAAATATTAACCAATCTTAGATTATAGAGCATCGTATATGTTTTTCTATGTACCTTGGATTAATTGTAGTTTCGCTGCCGTTGGAAAGTGAAGTATAGTATGTACGAGCGACTTCGACGGTAAAGCGCGAAAAAAACAGTCCCGTTTCGTCAGCGTTAAAAATGTCTCTTAGGCGCGTATCCTGAAATTAAAGTATGCAATTTCGGTTTCCACTCACTATACTTTCGTCCACATTCTTTGATTCCCCGCATATTTCATTCCACATTACATTATGTCGTCTTTTAAAACTGTCCACACCAACCTGAAGATACCTTGAAATCGTTATTCCCTAGGGATATAGCAACAGCTAGAGCTTAACTTTGGAGCATCAGTCCGGAAATTAGGAGATTTTTTACCGTGGACTTGTAAAACACACCTCTTTGATTTCTTGATTATTATTATCATTTTTTTTTTTGCTACTCATTTGACCATTTCCTTGCATCCATTCATGCGTTATTTTTTCTTTGTGTTTTAGAATCTCACAAACTTGGGTTTTTCCACATTTAAATTCAGTCATTATTTCGCGAACTGAGTTTGTTTTTCTTTATCTTCAATCACTTTCACTTTTTTCGTTTAATGACAATGATACATACGATTTAGCCATCTTTATTCCATAAATTCATAACGCTACCGTAAAGACACGTACACAATCGGTCTCAGATCTTAAACTAATTTAAGATTTTACAGTGCACTGGTTATTTGTAAGACAGATGACACAAGCCAAATATTTGTTAAACGAACCTGTATTTCGTAAAACGGGTGTTCAGTGAGGCCGAAAGAAAATTCCAGATACAGGGTAGAAACTCTACTTAACCCGGCGCGGGCGGCAGGAATCATCACGTATCGTTAATTCGCCTAACGGGAATTCAATGAAATGGAAACTAATTTATTTCTCTTCTATCTTTCCGCCTTATAAACTTTTTTCGTGAATTCTGTGCGTATATCCTTCCGTTTCCGCGTTGGACCGATTCCGTTTTATAAAAAATAAATCCACATAAAATTACTATTGTTTTGTCGGGGCCAATAAATGTGTTCACATTGGAGAGATTTCCGCATTATTCACGTTCTTTGGATCAACGAGAGACAGAGAGGTGAATGGAGAAGACTAGCTAATAGTGAGCTGCACGATCTTTAATATAAAATAAGATGTAATAAGAACAGTTAAGTCTCGTAGACTGCGATGGACAGAACATGTGGCACGAATGGGGAGTGAAAGAGAGGCGTGAAAACTTCTTGTTGGAAAACCTGAAAGAAAGTTCCCAGTAGGTAGGACAAAAAATGAGGTGGGAGATAACATTTGTGGGAGATGATTATTTTTGTCTTCGAATTACTTTAGATTATAATTTACATTAGAATCTACTCTTACCCTTTGTGTTTCCTTACTACGTCTCCAAATTTTTACACAGAGGAAGTTGTTTCTAGAAGCACTGTGTAGTAGAAGACATTAGTTTTATGTGTATATAACACAAGCAGTTGGCATGTTTCACTGAATTAGACGCAAGCTCAGAGGGCGAACTCCACCCCCTTAACCTTTAGTGGACTCTCTCTCCCCCTTACAAAGGATAGTTAATTTACTAATTCAGACTGGAGTTCATCTAACGGTCATCTCATTCATAGATTTTCTAAACAATTAAACATGTGAAAGTGTATGATTTCTGAGTTTCGTCAACCCACTACATACAGCCATCATTATCCACCGATCTCATTGATTACTTATTTCATACTGTATAATTTCAGTACTTTAAGAATTTAGAAAATGACCAAAAATACGGAACACTATATATATTTAATATTCAGAAAAATGAACGCAATTTTTCCCAGCATTATTTATTAACTTTTGGAAACAATTTTACTAGTAAACAAGCACGGGGAATCAATATAAATTATATGGAAATTAAAATAAAAAGTTTGTATCATATTTATTTCATTACTAGCTAATACGCGGCGTGCGCTGCTACGTCTAAATAAATAAAAATCAATGTGATTTTTATGTGTAATTGAATAAGTAAAAGGAAATATAATAATAAATTTATATTTTTCAGATATCCCGTGCTGATTACCCGGCGTTGTCCGGGAATCTATTTACCCCGATCATCTTGACATAAATGAGCTGAAATACGAAAATTAATGTTTTATGTTTAGTTAAATAAGTAAAAGAAAAAATGTATATCGTAATTATTTTTTTAGATTTATATTTTTTAGATACCCCGTGCTGTTTACCAGATGTTGCCCGAGAATCTACTTATCTCGATCTTCTTGGCATAAATGAGCTAAAAAGACAAAATTCGTTATTGTGAGTTATCCGTAAAAGAATACCCGCCATGTGCTGCTATGATTGCACAGGAATCTACTTACTTGTCTCGATCTTCTTGGCATAATAATGAAAGACAAAAATTGTTATTGTGAGTTATCCGTAAGATATAAGCATATGCTGTCGCGGACTTTTTTGTGGAGCTTTTTGAGATATTCAATTCTGTGTACATTAATTTTGTGTATTTGTTATGGTTTACGCAGCATAAGTCAATTAAGCGTCCAACTTTCTTCGTGGTTTTCTAGTTCAATTTAGTGAACAGGTTATAAACACTTGTTGATGGATCATGAAGACTGAGAAATAGAATTTTGTTATCAATTTTCAGTTCATTATTTTAAAAAGGGGCGATTTTTTAAGGAATATAGGAATTGAGTCACCCCAACACTCTTATAGCCTATTTTCAACCCCAGGGAATCTCCTCAACATTTTGCAGCAAAAGGGCCACGATCACAGTCTCAACAGTCGGATCAAAAAGGGGTTATTGGCCGCGCATAAAATACGAACAAACAAACAAATCAACAAACAAAGAAACATTCATTCTTATATATTAGATAAGGACAATTAAAAATAAATTCTTCTTCTTCTTCAATATAATTTAACCTCTCACCTATATCCTTTTACATGCCCCACGCTAAATTACTCTTCGCCACACTGCCCTTACAGTGGCAGACTAATCGGGACAGGGATTTAAACTCTGGATCACACACATACGTTTTCGACCACACAAGGACAAAAAAGGACCTCCCCAAAGGGCATGAAAGTCTCCTTTTTCAAGCCAAAAGTTATTTTACTACTCTGAAAAATCATCAGTTTCGAGACCAGCGGCTTAAAGTTCCTCCCAGAGGACTTGTTCCTTGGATATTTCCATTCCAAAAATCCAACGATCCCAGCAGGGTTTGAACCCACGAACCATGCGACTAGAGACAAGAAACGTAACATATAGAATACCGCGGCTATAGCTAACTTGAATTGACTTATTGTAAGTGAATGCAGTAATTAATGTTTGTTTGCATTTATTTTGGATAAAGATTATTATTTTTATTCGTATTTTATCCTGATACAGTTCTAATAACCTCAACAGTACATAATAACCTCAACAGTACATAAGAGAAAGATAATTTTCGAATTTTTATAATTAGGCCTATCGTTTATTTTCGATAATTCTAATATTTTTTCAAATAAATAAATGTAATTATATGTATGGCACCATAAAACGAAGTCTCAAAAGAACTAGATATGAGACACTTTCAAAATTTTATAAAACGATGGCGGTTCCAACACTACTATATTGATCGGAACACTGGGTCTTAACCAAAAACCAGGAATGAAGAATAGAAACGTCAGAAAATGAAGTTTCTGTGGAGTGTGGCTGGCTATACAATAACAGATCGAAAACGAAATGAAAATATACTAAGAGAACTAAACATATTCAAAACATTAGATAGAATTACACAATACAAAGATGGGACACATCAATAGAATGGACAATAATAGAATTTCGAAACACATTGTTCCTTACAAACCACTAGGACGAAAGAAATGTTGGAAGACCCAGTAAAAGATGGAAAGACCAATTCTAGCACGAGATCGGAACAGACCTTAAGGTCTAATCCTTGATGCTGCTGCTGATGCTGATGATAGTTTATTTTCACTTGTTAAATAGGTTATCAACAATAATGTTAATATTTCTCTCCCTTTTTATTTTAGGGCATCTCTCTTTATAAGTGTCTTTTGCACACTTCACACCACCCGGGTCTTACAGGAACACGACCCATCGAGTGAGGATTTTTAATTCTGGACCACACACTTTTTTAACAATGCAAGGGCATCCTAGATGAGTAATCAGTTCAATGCCAAGGCCGCCTCATAGAAAACACGAACCTTTAAGACATTCGCTTATTCGTTCATTTTAAAGAAGGGGAATATTGTATGGATGATTGTGATGGGCGAATGATATTCGGGAACATTTCGGGTTTTAACATTTCTCAACATTTGTATTGCAGGTGAGAAAAACTGTGATAAACCTCAACCACAAAACGGGGCTCGCTGCATATGAGGGATGACGTTACAAAAAGACCACAACGGTGGACACATGTTAATAATTACTTATAAAACAAAAGATTTTTGGAAACAATATAAATACTTCGTAAAATCGTAAAGAAAACTTTATGGGATAGAGAATGGATTAAATTATCTTAAGTAATGCCACGAGTGATTTCCAAATTATCGATAAATTCACGACTCACGAAGTGAGAATTTGGAATTTGGAAATCAAGAGTGGCATTTGTTAGGACTATTTAACGAATAAAATTAAGCTGTTTACTCACAAATCATTATTTAACTATAGTTATTTTAAAATATTTATATATTTAATGTAAACGGCGATGTTTGAAAACAAATGAGAAACGATAGGTAGGCTTCATCTGCTTCTTTTGTTTATCACTGCAACCAGATCATACTATTTATTGCCAATGGAACGCAATATTGTAAGAATGCACTCTAGTGGAGAAAAAATGAAACACATCAAACTGTATATTAATTCATTTCTGATGTCGTATGATGTAAATATGACAATTATATTTTTCTGGATTGTTACCTGGGAAAAAATACATTTAAGAAAGTACAAACAGTGGTTTCTTTTTTTGGTGGTATAATAAATTGCTACAAATGTTTTTATATTAACTGCGGCATGTGTTGACATTCATGCACTATATTTTTATAATAAGTAGAATTGTGTATAGATGTGCATTAAAATACTTTCTTGCTGTAAGCGTTTAAGCTTTTTGTCCTTTTTGTACGCAGTTCATGCACTATATATACCGATATATACAATCTTGGTAGCCGTATTTCTCACGGGCTCAGTCACTGCAAAATAATGGTCAGACCTGTTCAGAATATTAAAAAGGAGAAGCTTTCTTTAACATGGTAATTATAACACTGATAAATATTTTGTGAAACATGACTCTGATTGGTTGTAAAACAGAAATCATTGAAACGTGATTGGACATTGACTCCCATTTGGGGCATGAGTTAAATAGTCATAAGTAATGCCACGAGTGATTTCCAAATTATCGATAAATTCACTCCTCACTTCGTGAGTCATGAATTTATCTAGAGAATTTGGAAATCAAGAGTGGCATTTGTTACGACTATTTAACGAATAAAATTAAGCTGTTTACTCACAAATCATTATTTAACTATAGTTATTTTAAAATATTTATATATTTAATGTAAACGGCGATGTTTGAAAACAAATGAGAAACGATAGGTACGCTTCATCTGCTTCTTTTGTTTATCACTGCAACCAGACCATACTATTTATTTCCAAATGAACGCAATATTGTAAGAATGCTCTCTAGTGGAGAAAAAATAAACACATCAAAGTGTATATTAATTAATTTCTGATGTCGTATGACGTAAATATGACAATTATATTTTTCTGGATTATTACCTGGGAAAAAATACATTTAAGAAAGTGCAAACAGTGGTTTCTTTTTTGGTGGTATAATAAATTGCTACAAATGTTGACATGTATGCACTATATACACAATCTGGTAGCCGTATTTCTTATAGGCTCAGTCACTGCAAAATAACGGTCAGACCTGTTCAGAATATTAAAAAGGAGAAGCTTTCTTTAATATGGTAAATATAACACTGATAAATATTTCGTGAAACACGACTCTGATTGGTTGTAAAACAGAAATCATTGAAACGTGATTGGTCATTGACTCCCATTTGGGGCATGAGTTAAATAGTCAGAGAAACATGTGCAGCCGAAGGTATTGAGAAATGGGTAAAAAAAAGGGAGAAAATAAGAATGGAATGCACATGTAAGCAGGATGGACGGAAAAAGAATTGTCAAGACTGACAGGGATAATCTGCCTAGGGACAGAATACAACAGGGACAGCTCTAGTACATTCTTCAACTCTTGTTACGGCGGGAGTTTATTTATTAATTCGATTTAGTCCTTCTTTTGGGGCGGAATTGAAAGCAGTGGTATGACGACCAAAGATGAGGCAACAGGAATTGAAGAAGGAGCAGGTTTAAACCTCATAAAATGGAAAAATGAAAAATAAGAAGAAGAAAATCATCGAATTCCATATGGTATAAAATAAATTATTCTACATTGTAAGGATAAAAGTGTTTTACTGATTCGTTTCGAAATTCCATTTTCAACTCACCCGCATAACCTCGTTTCCAATCCTTATAGGGTAAATAACTCGCACGATAATTGAAAACTAATTAAATTATACATTATAAATATGAAAAGAGATCCTTATGGTAATACTCTATAAACCGGAAGGTTAGGCGTTCGAGTCCTGATGGGATCCGGATTTTTAAACTGACCTAGAACTTCTGGCAGCACCACGATCCTCGAGCCGACTCATTTAACTGAAATGAGTACTAACCGGTTGTTTTTTGGGTAAAGACGCCTGTCACTTCACTAAAGTGATCCCACTTTATGCTCCCTGAAAGTTATCTTTAGAGGATGAATCGACTCCTGGAACATGCCACCAGAATGTTTATACCAATTTAAAAATCTTCACCTCCATTGGGACTCGAACCCGTCACATCCGATATGTAAGTATATTCCCTTCACCAACTACACCTTGGCATGTTCCAATATATATATATATTATATATATATATATATATATATATATATATATACGACGAATGCAAGAGTAAATGTTACCCAGAAAAGCATTAGAATTGTGTCCACTGGAAGATGAAAGAAAGGAAGACTCGAATCTCACGGATGCAAGAAATATGAACTAGAATAAGATGACTGGAGTGCATGGAGTGGAATGATAGGGATGAATGGAGAAGAGAAATACAATTTAGGCACACAAAAAAAATGTGTAAACATTGAAAATGTGTGAGTGTGACTGTGCGTGTGCGTGTATAGATATATATATATATATATATATATATATATATATATATATATATATGTATGTATGTAATATATATAATTATGTATAATTTTATATCGATGATCAGAACGACAGATACTGATAAACACCATAAAATTGCAATTTTTTAGTAGCCGTATTAAAGCTAAAAATCACAGATTAATTTAAAACATTTGAAACTGGGTACAAATATTTAATAACATAATAATATTTAGAACATTAATTATGTTAATATGTTCCAACATAATGCACTATTTTTAGTTACAAATATTTTGCTGTTAAATTACCACACTAGAGCTCGTATTTAATAGGCTAATTATAATGTATGATATGTAATTATTTGAGTTGCAACTGTTTTGCTATCAAATTACTGTACTAGAAACCTGAGATATAATTGTATGTTATATTATTTTTGGGAGGTTAAGCACTGTTTTTCTTATTCATATTAATATTAATTTCATGGCGCAACAGGCCTTGGGCTACCACCCGCGTGCTGGTCTTACATTAATGTATTAATCAGAGCCTATATATGGGGCCCCCAGTTGTAGTAGATGATTTTCTCAATCTGGAACCACTGCTTATTGTACCTATCCAAATTCCTCACTATCTGGGTAGGCACCAGTTTCATATTGGCCGAAATGCCATGGGAAAATTTCTTCCCTCATGTGGACTCGAATCACCTCAAGTTCCGTAGCTCTATACCAAGGCGTGATGCCTTAAACTGCACAGCTACGTTTATGTAATAATTCTGAACTGAAGAAATAAGATAACAATAAAAATTCAGAATTATTGTAAAAGATTGCCACGCCCACATTAACATATTTTCTTCTTCTTCTTCTTCTTCTTCTTCCGCTTTCCCCCACTTATAGGTTTGCCGTCTTCAGTTTCCATTTATCTCTATCATTCCAATCTCCCTCTTCCAAATTCCTATCCTCCATTATTGTTCTGACGTAGCTTTTCCATTTCCATCTTAGTCTGCCACGTTTATTTCTTCCAGGGGGTGACCTTTGGTATATATGTTTTGGCCATCTTTCATTTTCCATTCTTTGTACATGGCCATACCATTTAAGCGTTTGATTTTCAATCCTCTTAACAACAGATGTGGTGACCTTCATTTCTCTCCAAAGGAATTCATTTCTTATTTTATCCTGTCTTGTTTTTTGGAGGCTTCTTCTAAAATAATCGAATTCAACTGTTCTAATTTTATTCTTTTGTAATTCCGTCGAAGACGAAGTTTCGCATGCATATGACAAAATATTCTGTATTATGCTCTCATAAATTTTCATTTTAGTTTCCTTTGTAATACTTTTGTTCCAAATTACTCCATGCAATGTCTTAGTTGCATTTTTTGTCATTGCAATTTTAGTCTGTACATCTCTCTCACAAGTACCTAAACTTGTAATTATTGACCCAAGATATTTAAAAATTTCACATTTTTTTATTTTCCATGTTTCAAGTATGAGGTCATCCACATCCTTTCCCAAACACATATATTTTGTTTTCTGTAAATTTATATTCTTCCATTAATTTATTTATCATATATTTCATATCATCTTCATCCCCTGCAAAAATTATTTGATCATCTGCAAACAACAATGAATGCAGCACTTTTCCTCCTATAGGAATACCCATTTCAGAACATTTTTTATACCACAAGTTAAGAGCCTGGCCTAATTAAATGTTAAAAAGAATCGGTGACAAACTGCATCCCTGCTTAAGGCCTTTATTCACTGTGAATTCCTCTGTTAAATTATTCTGTATTTTTACTTTAGCTTTTGTATTACTATAGATCCTCCTAACAATATTAATCAATTTATCACATATATTCATATTTCTCATTGCCATCCATAACAATTGTCGAGGTACACTATCATACGCCATCTCTAAATCAATAAAGGTCATATGTAGTTCTTTATTTTTTGCTAGGATTTTCTCTTGTAATTGTCTAATACAGAAAATATTATCAATACATGATCTTCCACTCCGGAATCCACATTGTTCTTCTCTTAAGTTATCTTTTATCTCCATAAGTTTAAAATTCATAATTTTACTAAAAATCCTAGCTGTTGAAGGTATAACGCTTATACCTCTGTAATTGGAACACAGTTTTTTATCACCTTTTTTAAAATAGGAGTAATGTACAATAAATTCCAGTCTTCTGGGACATCGTCTCCAATTTCAATTTTATTAAAACGTTTTGTTAAATATATACCTATAGATCACCATGTGGAACAAAGGTATCCGTAGCGGGAGTTACTTAACCAAGCTAATTTACTCTTATTTCCCTACAGATGTTAGCGAGTTGCATATGGTTATCATATCGCCGCTAAGAGACATCTGGTAGGCAATTAAGGAGGGAGAGTCCGATTAAATTTTTCTCATAAGCTGATTTTGGGCTTGAGATTCTTTTACGACCCCAAAAATATTCAAAATCGAGACCCACAGCTTAAATTCCCCCATAGGACTTTTAATTTGAATGTTTCTTTTAAAAGATCCATCGAATCCGCCCGAGTTTGAGCCCTCGACCCTCGGGACCAGAGGCAAGAAGTTAATCCCTAAACCACCGAGGCGATATTTTAAGATGTAACACTTCAAAATATCATAGAGCTTCATATATACCACACGTATATAGTAATATAAAAAAGTTAGAAGTAATGTGAACCCACTACAGAGCTTAGGAGGCCCTTGGGGTAGTACGAGATTAAAGCTTCCACCTTTTTAGACAATCGGCACTTGAAGACAGCCGGGTTGTCAACCTTAGGTGATTGGCATCCTTTGCCCCAGAACAAATGTAACAGAGCCTGAGGCGACCCCAGAACCATGATGCAGCTAGAAGATTTGGGTCAATTTAAAAATTCTGACCCACCGAAACTCGATCCCTTGACCTTCCATCTTGTAGCGTATTGCCTTAAGCCAAGAAAACTTTCTTACACATATATATATGGCCTATATATATATGTTATATTGCAGATTTTCGCGGATATAAGTATGACTAAGAAAGTTTTCTTTCGTTTTCCGCGTCATGGATTTAAGTTCGGCCTCTGACCACTGAATCAGTGGTCAGATGCCGAACTTGAATTCATGACGCGGAAAACCCAAGAAAACTTTCTTAATCATATATATGTCATGGATTGAAGGTCGGCCTCTGGCCACTGATTCCGATGTTTCAACATGATCCCACATTCCATTATCAAGGAATGATAGGTTCGAGCCTACCTATCTACCTAACCTGAGAATTTTCAAATACGGCCATGTGAGGGCGGCTATGAAATCCCTTTTTGGAGCACAAATAGGTTGTTAGCGCTCCCGCGGGTTACAAGGCTGTGCCTTTTTTTGCCCGCCAATTTTAAATGTGTGCCGAGAGTTAATAAAATATGTGGATTACTCTGGTAGTTGTATTAATTTGGAGTTATTAGTTTTTTGTGAGAAGTTGGTTTTGTATGGTTTTATGTTATTTCTGTTGATGTTCTTTTATTGTATGTAGTGTTGTGTTATGAAGGTTTTTGCCGCATCCTGTGATTATGATGTCAATTCCCCTCCCACCCAGCATGCATTTTGTAAAAATTGGGGGTAAATTCACTATCATAAACTTAACACAGTCGAAACGCGCTATCACAAAATAGAAATGCAGCCAATTTATAACTACAGAAATTCCAAAGCGTTAGACGAAAAATACAAGCGGAACAAGTAATAAAATTATAACGCGCATTAAACGAGCAGGAAACAAGGGCTAATACAAAGGAAACAAAAAATAGAAGAACTCAACAAACAAATACAGGCACAATAAACACAGCGTAATAGAAGAATAAACAATAAGAAACACCCAATTTGAAAAAAAAACAAATCACAGATCCACAAAATACCATACAAATATTAAAAAACCAAACACCACTCACTGATATAAATAAATGATTACAGGCTATTTCAGCGACTTACTGGACAATCAAAGAAGAACCATAATTGGAAACAGTCCCCCAATGCTGCTATATATATTTCATCTCAACCTTACTCGAAAGCACAGGACAAAAGGTCTAAGTCATGTCACAGAACGCAAATAGTAACACAAAGAATATTGTGGAACGCCCGTTGGCTAAAACAAAACAAAAAAACACAGGAATTAATGCAACGCCTAATAGAACACAAAACTCATTGCATTAATCAATCAAACATATCTTAAACAAACTGACAAATGCACACTCAGAAAATAGACAAGAAAGAGAAAACAGACCAGGAGGAGTAATAACAATCACCATACACAAGTCCATCAAACACAATCAAATAATAATGGCACAGCTCACGAGATAGGTTCGAGTCACTGATTTGGGTCTTATATAATTAAACACATTGAGTTTTCACTGTGGTCCGTTTCAGAAGTCACCCATCCACGTTTTAGGTCTTGTACAGTTAAATAAATTGAGTTTTCATTGCGGCCCGTTTCGGAAGCCGTACACCCATTCAAGAGTCGACCTCGCTCCATGTAGCTCAACTGTGGATTTCCCCATATCTTCTACGCTAGGGATGACACGGTAGGTCGACCTTGAATCCATGACGCAGAAAACCCAAGAAAACGTTCTTAATCATACTTATATTCGCGAAAAAAATGTGATATATATGGTTCCCTTATTCGCGTTTTCATTATTCGAGGGTTAAAAGTTGCGACACAGTTCCTGTATTTGCGGGTAAACATTTCTTTATTTCTTTATGTGGTCTCCTTATTACAATCTCATCAAATTCTTGACTAGGGGCATGTATAGGGTTAGAAATCAATTTACTCTCATTTGTGCCCCTAATAACAAACAATAAAAATGTTTTACAACGGAAGCCTCCTTAAAATATGCCTTAATTCAAGCACTAGCCTCATCAATTCTTTTATTTGTGGTCATCTCAAAATCTACAAGGATCCAGTCGGTATATTATGAGGATTAGTATCCTTTATTAACGCATCGACAACTTGTTTTTTAGAGCAGCAAGTTCGTAGTTAAAAGCCACCGCTACTGTATTTCACGTGCCGCTATGTCCGTTTATAAATGCCGCCCTCGCCATGACCGTTTTATTGTTTCAAACTGTCATTCGTTGTGATAATTTTGATTAGATAACAGTGTCTCTTCTGCTTTGTTGCCAATTTATAATGTCGAATAAAAGGAAAGAAAATTAGTTCTGAAGCGGAAAAAAGTAGTGTTGCCGTTTAAAGTAAAAACAGAAATGCTCGACTATTTACGCGTTGGCGAGTCGTTTGCGTCCATATCACACTGTTTTCAATGTTAATGAATCAACGGCACGATTCAACAAGAAATCCGAAGAAAAAATAAGGAATTCATAGCTAAATATCAATCTGAATTAAAATACGTTTTAAAAGCGGTAAAACAGGGGGGAAAAATACTAACTTCTTTAAGCTCTTGTCTAAGCCTGACAGTAATAATTAATAGAAATTGTTCAAACTCTATCATTAATTTATTTTAGTTTGATAATTTTCATTTTATTTCGCAACCTTGGAACGTATCCCCTATATACCAACACAAATTACCATTCCATATTCGCGGCATATTTATGGAACATATCCCCCGCGAATAAGGAGCTTTTACTGTATACACATATACATTAATAAGGCGGTAAATAAGGATCAGATTTTTTTTAATGAAATCAATTGTAAACATCACTGTTTCTTAGAGCAGGTAGAATGACACGTCAAGTGGGTTGGTCTTTACTAAGAAAAATAAGTAAAACAAGATGACAAAATCAGAAACGAATACGTTGGGGGAAAATGATAAAAATCGAATGGATATCAAGAAGGCTGCAAAAATATAATAACAATGCGTCAAGAATCAATGATGACAGGTTATCATAAATTGTACGAGATAATACTCCAACTGACAAGATATCACCAGAAAGACCACGACAAAGATGGAAAACTTGCTTCCCACAGGCTGTAAGCCCATGACCAAGAGAAGAAGACTAATAAGAATTTAAAAATTCAATTTAATACATAAAATAAGATTTTCATGACTACATTCTGTGTTATAACACATATATTATTAATATAAACATGACTATTCCATTAGATGTAGTAATGTATTTGAATCCAAAATATGATAATTTTCAGTTATGGTAACATTACTCTAGGAATTACATATATATGGTCTCGAGGTAGAGAGCTGCCTTGTCACTAGCGGGCCCGGGTTCGTTTCCCGGTCGGAGTTTTTCCTCACCAGACAAATATCAGGAAGCTTAGGGCCCAATGGTCCCCGAAAATCTTCTGTCATCATCATCATCCTTCACCGGTGTGGAAAACAACGGGAAGCTACCACACCCATAATTCCCTAGTAAAGCTGCAAAGCCCTCGGGCAGAATTACTATGGATGTGTGTGTATATATATAACATCTAAATAAAAACAAATGCCTGAGTCGGGATTTGAACCCGAGTTTCTAAACTCTGTGCGTTTAGCACTCTAATCTTCTGAGCTACTCAGGAATCCTGAAGCAAATATTATATATTACATATCCATCCATCCATAGTAATTCTGTCCGAGGGCAGGTCTTTCACTTCAATCTCAGCACTCTCATGCTATGTCTTGCAGCTTTACTAGGGAATTGTAGGTGTGGTAGCTTCCCGTTGCTTTCCACACCGGTGAAGGATGATGATGATGATGGCTATATGATTTCGGGGACCGTTTGGGCCTTAAAGTTCTCCTGACATTTGTCTTACAGGTGAGGAAAAACCCCGATAAAAACCTCACCCAGAAAAACTGTCCTGACCGGGGATCGAACCCGGCCCGCTGCGTGACAAGACAGCACGCTACCTCGAGACCACAGCGGTGGACATATTATATATATATATATATATATATATATATATATATATATATATATATATATATCCACCGCTGTTGTTGTTGTCTCGAGGTAGCGTACTGCTCTTTCAGGAGCGGGCACGGGTTCAATTCCTGGCCGGGAAAAGTTTCCTGGGTGAGATGTTTTCCTCAACTGCAAGACAGATGTCAGGTAGCTTTAAGGCCCAAAATGTCCACGAACATCATTTGAAAAATCAACGGGTGTGAAAAATCAACGGGAAGCTACCACACCTATAATTCCCTAGTAAAGCTGCAAAGCATAGCATGAAAATGCTATTATTGCAGTGAAAAATCTACTCTAGGGCAGAACACTAGAATAGCGTGTATATACACAGAGTGTTGCAAAAAATACACCGACAACGGAAGTGAGGTATGGTAGTATATTGAGATATGTTGGTCATTTTTAATAAGGTACTAATGTCCGGAAGTGATTCGTTTTCACGCTATGGCTAGTTAATTATGCCTCACGATCAGTGTTAGTTCGAAGGATTTTGAAGACTCATTACTTGACAACACGTAACAGGTACGGAACCTATGATATGTGGATTCGGAAAGGAATGTGACTGCAACATGACGCAGCTCCAGCTCACTTCGATGCCAATGTGAGGAGATATTAGGATACCACGTATCCAGGTCGAGGGGGAGCAGTCTCGTGGTCTCGGAGATCACCTGATCTTAACCCTCTCGACTAATTTTTGTGGGGCGAGATGAAACAATCTGTTTATCATACTCCAGTAGAGTCACGTATGGATCTTATAGCCCGAATCCACGCTGCTACACAAATAATTCAAACGAAGCCAGACGTATTTGAACGTTTTCGCCAATCTCTACGCCGCCAATGTACGCTCTGCAATGAGATGGAGGTGGACATTTTGAAAACTTTATGTGACTGTGACAGTATTGTCAAGTACTGAGTCTTGAAATCCAACTAACTGAACTCTTGAGAAGTTAGCTACTCATAGTGCGAAAACGCCTCATTTCAGGACATCGGTACCTTATTAAAAAATTATCAACGTATCTCAATATACTACCTCATCTCTGTTGTCGGTGTTTTTGCAATACCCTGTTTGTGTATGTACATATGTATATGTGTATATGTTTATATATAGTAGAATTTCGCATATAAGTGGTCTCTGACCACTGATTCCGACGCGTAAAACCCAAGAAAACGTTTTTATAATATATATATATATATATATCATCATCATCATCATGAACAAATTCGTTTTAGGCCATGTGGCCTGTACGGATATATATATATATATATATATAATTTAAAGCTTTAAAAAACTTACATGGTATTTTAATTGCTAATAAAGTAAAATAATTGTGCTTTAAGGCTAGATATATGGCTACACGTAGAAATACATTCTATAATAGAAATTAGCAATTAAACCTGGCAAACCAGGGAAAACCAGTAAGTAGTCCAAGATTGAGGTGGATGTATAACATTAAACATAATTTTAGGGAGGTGAATTATAAAGGAAATGATCTGAAAAACGCTTGCACAGGATAGGGATTTAAGGACAATGTACGTGGCCAAGAACCTACGGTTTGGATAGCGTCAATGAGTTAGTTGATTACTTATTTGGTTAAAGACTGCATTGGCTTGTCTGAAATGTATTTGGTGCGTTGGACGAATATATGTTTGAATCTAAATGTGTAGGCTACATGAATTTAATACCGAGTGACACGTCGGACTATATACGTTAATGATATATTGCGAATAATATGTGGGGAATTCTTTCATTCCCTTTGGTATAATATTATGTAACACTGCATTGCAGAAATGCCCGCTTCCATTTTAAAGCTGATATAATGTTGTGATGTTCATTAGAGATGTCGTTATGATTTAATTAAGTATATGGCTTGTGGAATCCGCAGTTTCAATGCTGCATTCGTTAAGGAACTGCCACAGGCCTCTGCCCATAGTCAACTAAATCCAGTTCGTACCATCGATATCCAGTTCCCTAAGATCCATCCCAATATTATCCTTGTACCTAAGCCTAAAGGCCCTTCACATACAAACACTAACGCGATGGCACGTATGACAAGAACACAAAATTCGCATTTTTTGTTCCATGGTGCAACAGGCCTAGTAGGCCCTTAGCCTACCAGCCGGATGCTGGCCTTACATCCACGTGTCAATCACAGAGGTAGATGATCATGGAGCCAGTGAAGGGGTGACATGTGGTCAGCACGTCGAGTCCCCCAGCCATTATAGCTGGTTTTCTCAACCTGGAACCGCTACCTATTGTAGCTACCCAAATGCCTCATGATGGTGGGTGGGCACCGGTCCCATACTGACCGAAATATCATGAGAAAATGCCTTCCCCCATGGAGACTCGAACCAACGCAAGTGCCGTATTCTGCGCCAAGGCTTCATGTCTTAACCAGTCAGCTACCGTTCGTAACAACAGAAAGGTAATATAAGTGTTTCCACACAAAAAAAAAACGGAATATATTATATATGCATATATATATACATATATATACATCCATAGTAATTCTGTCCGAGGGCAGGTCTTTCACTGCAATCATAGCATTTTCAAGCAACGCTTTGCAGCTTTACTAGGGAATAATAGATGTGGTAGCTTCACGTTGCTTTTCACACCGGTGAAGGATAATGGCGATGATTGCCGGAAGATTTCCAGGGACTGTTGGGCCCTAAGCTTCCTGACATTTGTCTTGCAGGTGAGGAAAAACCCCAAAAGAAAACCTCACCCAGGAGGCTGTCTCGACCAGGAATCGAACCCGGGCCCACTGCGTGACAAGGCATCACGCAAAATGTTAAAGAGTTTCCAGGGAAGGTTTTAGGCTATAAGAGAGTTGTAATACTGAATCCCTTCACACTTAAAATCACCCTTTGTAGAAAAAAACGTGCTTTTTGGAACTTTTTGGAGGGTTAAATGGATTACGCTGCCTAGCCCATAACACATAGTCCCACACCAAATTAATGTACACAAAATTGAACATTTCAAACAAATATACAAAAAAGTCCACGACAGCATATATCTATCTTTTACGGATAACTCTCAATAACCATTTTTGTTTTTCAGCTCATTTATGCCAAGAATATCGGGATAAGAAAATTCCCGGGCAACGCCGTGTAATCATCACGAGATATCTAAAAATAGTTACGATATAAATTTAGAATTATGTTTTCTTTTTTACTTAGCGTACTAAACATAAAACGATATTTAATTTTATTTAGGCATAGCAACGCACGCCGCGCCCGGTATTAGCTAGTAAGATATAAACTTGGAAGAACTTAGAAAAATACTACTGTAACAATACAATTTAAAACCATCTTCACATTTCAGTTAATTTGTTTCCAAACATATATTCATTAATCGAATTATCTTTAATTAATCCTTTTTTGTATTAAAAGCAACAATTATTTTGAAACAAAATAATAAATATCTCATCAAATGACTCCATTTGTCTTTTCTTTTTTTTTTTTTTTTTGCTTCGCTGTGCAATGCGTTTTTTCCTCTCGAATCTCGGTAACGCGATCATGAAATCTAGGATTTTGCTACCTTTAGTGTTAGCGTCTGTCGACAATGTTCGTGTCAGTATTAATGAGAAAAACGTGAATGGCTCCATTAAATGAGCTGATTGCAAGCATTTGTGTTTGTGTTGCATTGACTTTAATGTTTCTATGTAAATGATCCATAAGTATCCCTAATGGTATATTCCCCATGGATTTAGCATGAACAATTTTGCACATCACAAACATAATTGCATTGTAAACCATTGATTAAATTTCAATTAAATCCATGGTGCGACAAGTCTAGAAGGCTCTTGCTCTCCCATCCGTTTGCTGACCTCACATCCACATGTGTTACTCGGACGAGCATTTAGCCAATATAATGGTTGAACGTGTTCAGCATTTTGGATCCCCACCCGATTCAATTGTGTTTTTTAACTGCTACTTATTGCAGTTACCCACGCTCCTCATGATGCTGGGCGGTCACGGGTCCTCTGTTGGAATTCCATGAGAAAATGCCTTCCCCGTGATGACTAAATCAAGTGCAAGTCTCGTAATTCTGCATAAAGCATGATGCATTAAACCGCCCGGTTATAGCGATTCAGTTTTAATTGTGTGTTCTATTATATTAATTATGTGTCCTAATTTTATTATATTCCATGTTTGTGCTAGTATTAGCTAGTATTAGATCACATCATCAGTGTCTTTTGTTTAGTCTGTATTTTAATAATATCTTAAAACTGTAATAAATATGGTGTATAATTTTACTATTCGCCGGTTGAGTGGATGAGAACGCCTTATGGCCTTACCTCTACCACCTAAGATAAAGCATTTTTTTTTTCATTATTATTATTATTATTATTATTTTCAATATTATTTTCATTATTATTAATATTATTATTAGTATTATTATTATTTTCAATATTATTTTCATTATTATTATTATTATTAGTATTATTATTATTATTTTCAATATTATTATTATTATTATTATTATTTTCATTATTATTTTCATTATTATTTTCATTATTATTTTCATTATTATTTTCATTATTATTATTTTCATTATTATTATTTTCATTATTATTATTATCATTATTATTATTTTCATTATTATTATTTTCATTATTATTATTTTCATTATTATTATTTTCATTATTATTATTTTCATTATTATTATTTTCATTATTATTATTTTCATTATTATTATTATTTTCATTATTATTATTATTTTCATTATTATTATTATTATTTTCATTATTATTATTATTATTTTCATTATTATTATTATTTTCATTATTATTATTATTATTATTATTATTATTATTATTTTCATTATTATTATTATTATTATTTTCATTATTTTCATTATTTTCATTATTTTCATTATTATTATTTTATTATTATTATTATTATTATTAAATGGCGAATACGATTGAAATAATCCTGATAATGGTAATATTGAAAGAATTTGGGATGTCACTCATTCGAGATAGTCGGCCCCGGTGGACTAGTTGTTATGCTCCTTGCCTCTGGTCCCGATGGTCGCGGGTTCATACCCGGCCGCGGTCGATGCATTTTTTAGGATGGAAAAATCCAGAAGCAAGTCCTCCAGGTGGGACTTTAAGCCATGGGTCCCGAGTCTGAATATTTTCAGGCTAGTAAAAAAATCCTTAAGCCTGAACAAAGAGGCCTCTAAGCAAAATTTACCGATCTCAAACATCCTAGAAATAATACTTTAGTTGCCTGCTAGATGTCACATTGAGTCGATGTGTTGACACGCATGATATCTTTGGACAATTAAGGTAAGTAAAATTAATTTGGTCTATAAACTCCTGACAAAGGAGAGGCTATGGCTCAACAATGGGCTACTTCATTAACTATCATCATCATTCGAGATACATTATCTGCCTGCCCACTTTAATAATAATAATAATAATAATAATAATAATTTATTTTATTTCTTTATTTCAGGATTATTTCTGTTATACACACAGGTATACTCAACCAAAATATACAATATTTTGATTTTTTAGCACTACTTTTTTTACAATGTATGAGCAGCTGGCCCATAGCATCAACCTCTAACCTGGAGGGCCAGAGACTTTTTCTGGAGTTCACCATAGATATGTTGCTTTCACTGCAGCTAATAGTCTGCACCATACCGTAGGTCTCCTACTCTGCTGCATTCGCCGTTGGGGTCTTCACCGTAACCCTGGCCAGGGACACTTACAAGGTACTATCAGCCGGGCGAGCTGAACCTCCTCCACCTTTCTCATCCGGACTTGGATCATAATGGTGGTGTTGTAATAATAATAATAATAATAATAATAATAATAATAATAATAATAATAATAATAATAATAATAATAATAATAATAATAATAATGAAAGTTTTATTTAACTGTCAGTGTTAATGTCGTACGTGTACTTGGGCAACAATATAAATTACCATTCTTCGTTCCCATCCCTTTGCAACGACTTCTTGTCGGTGTTATAATTCCTCAAGGATTTGTTTTTATTATTGTCGGTTAAACAATTCTCTTTATAAGTAATAAAATACGATTTCCCAATAATAATAACCATCCAAGTAATATACATAGAACCTGACACTACTTCTAATCGAAACTTGTGGAACACACAAGCAAACGCGCAGTCTATAGCCGAACCCAAATATAGACTTAATTCATCTTTCCTGAAATAGAACAACTCTAGTGTTCTATTATTCATAATAATTCTTTAAATCTAAACATATTTGTAAGTCTGGATATTAGTATTTCTTACGGCAAACATGAGAGGAAATGGAAACTCCAATATTTTACACTGAACTAAACTTAGGTTTAAATATTTGGGTGTAATAACTAAGCAGTCTACCAATTGAAAGGCATTAAAGTTTAACTAAAAGAAATAAAATTAAAGTAGTCAGAAATTAAATTAATACAATATTTACCTGTTGCTCTTACATAATACAAAATTGATCTTAAGTGTGAACATGAAAATGAAATATGAACAGTCGGAAAAAAATTACTTAAACAAAAATATAATTTTACTCATCCATACCAAAATATCCATATATTCCAAAACAAAAATATGCTGCTTTTTGAACAACTATATTCAACAAAGTTAGTCGCGGGCAAGGGATCACTTCTTCGATCCCTTCCCGTATTCAGGGAACCAAAGCGTAGCATCGACTGTTAAACCTTCACGGCTTCGTGTCACGGACATTACGCATCGCGCATCATTTCAGCACACTGTACGTAATCAAGAAAAAAAGGGGGAAATAGGAGGGGATAAAACAAGGAAAGGTAGAGCACGGATAATAAGAACGGCACAGAGTCTACTGTAACTACGTCACTGCAGTCACAATTTACGTCATCGCGGTTTACCTTATGGCCCTTTATTAGTCGTCTGAACTTATTAATAATAAAAATACATGCCTAATAATAATAACAATGATAATAATAATAAAATTAAATTCTTTAAAAACTTCCGGTTACAGTTCCTTACATCGTAAAAAGAAATAATCAAATCACCAAAGAATTAAATTTAACCCTGATCCATGAACTGTTCACCACCTAATGGCAGAATAGAATTTACATATCAACAGAATGTATTTTATAAGATTGTCTCGAAAAATTCTCAGATGTGTACTCGAAAGAAAATAACTATGGGACGGCTGTTTAAGAAACAGAAGGAGACCCTAACAGACCACTAAGCCTACTTACTACTTGACTTGGATGATAATGATGATTATTATGATAACAGCAGTAAAAGCAATAATAATAATAATAATAATAATAATAATAATAATAATAATAATGACCAGCCGCATGGTCTTGTGGTCAAAAGCTTCTGATTACAGTTCATGAGTTCCAGGTCAGATTAATTACAGGAATTTTTCTTTAAAGTGAATTCCTGCGATCGCCCATGGTCTGCAATTTAAGTTATGTTTGATTTTAAGGAATCTCCTGGAGATTTATTATCATTTATCACCCATCATATCATCGGGACAACGTAACTGGATCTTCCAGACGCCCCAACATCAGAATCGTGTTACAATTTTGACAATGCCAAGAGAGAATGCCACAAATGTAAGAAAATCTGATTGAACTGAAAAAAAAAAATATATATATATATATTTTATATATATATATATTATATATATATATATATATATATATATATATATATATATATATATTATATAAGTTTTCTTTTAACTGGCAGAGTTAAAGCCGTAACACTTTATCAAGGACATCGATATACATTACGAAGATTGTTTTAATTCCCTTTCTTACCCTTTGTGGGACCAAATATTCGTCTTTATTTCCTACTTCCGACTAATTTTACTATAGTATTTTCTCTTTGCAAATATCTTAGTAATGTGGAGGTATGCTAATGTAAACTATTAATATGTATGTCCGGCGGCTCACTTTATTAATTCTTTGAGCAATTGCATGATGACACCTCAAGTAGGCTGCTAGCCTGGCACATGGCGACCATTACCTCATCGTCCGACATGTTCAAAATGCCTGGTGCGCCGTTTAGGTTACCATAGCAGAGACACACGAAGTCCCCACCTTACATCGCCCCATCAAGCAATCCCATACTTGTCGTAACTCGTAACCATGACTCAAGAATGAATAATGACAAACTATCAAATGTCGTAGGAGATAATTCCAATTGGCAGGAGATCCTCAGGAAGACCATGACAAAGATGGAAAAAACTCGCTTCCCAACTGGCTTTAAGCATAGGATCAAGAAGAAGAAGAAAAGTGCACGTTCAAATGTATCACTTACTCTTATTTTTAACATAATATAATGTAAGAGAAATTATCTAGTTAGTTCATAAAACTTGTTTCCCGCTCTGCTGGTGTAAATTGTGCTTTTCAAGACCCTCCTGGAACTAAATTTCCCTCTCGGCTGAGTTATTTGGATGGTTGTAGCAGCTAAATCCTTATAAACTCAAGCAATTCTACTTTCTGTTCCTTTTATTTCCTAAGTGTACAACATTAATAACTTGTGTTCTGTTAATATAATTATTTTTAAAGGAATGGCTCCAAAGAATTGGGTAAACTTTCTCAATTAAATTAAACTCACTGGCATCCGGACGTTAATGTCCGCTCGGAAGTAAGTTTTCAATACATTCTATTATTATTTTACAATTATTCCATATGCAATTCCACTTCCATAAATATATAATGTTATCTCACTATTGATCTATCTATTCGATGTTTTATCTCTGGTTGTCCTAAAAGAAGTTTCCATGCACCTCTTACATTCCACATTCGTGCACATTCTGTTTATGACAACTGTTCTTGGCACATCTAGTGTTTTTTAAAGGTCATGTAGTTCACTAGTGTTATGTAGTTTTGTCCATTCACTCGTCTGCCTTTCCTTGATCCAATAATTATCATAAGTAATGCCAGGAGTGATTTCCAATTTATCTAGAGAATTTGGAAATCAAGAGTGGCATTTGTTAGGACTATTTAACGAATAAAATTAAGCTGTTTACTCACAAATCATTATTTAAATATAGTCATTTTAAAATATTTATATATTTAATGTAAACGGCGATGTTTGAAAACAAATGAGAAACTATTGGTATGCTTCAATTGCTTCTTTTGTTCGTCACTGCAACCAGTTCATATTATTTATTGCCAAAGGAACGCAATATTGTAAGAATGCACTCTAGTGGAGAAAAAATGAAATACATCAAACTGTATATTAATTCATTTCTGATGTCCTATGATGTAAATATGACAATTATATTTTTCTGGGAAAAAATACATTTAAGAAAGTGCAAACAGTGGTTTCTTTTTTTGGTGGTATAATCAATTGCTACAAATGTTTTTATATTAACTGCCGCATGCGGTATGTGTTGACATTTATGCACTATATATACAATCTGGTAGCCGTATTTCTTACTGAGTAGAGTCACTGCAAAATAATGCTATGACCTATTCAGAATGTTAAAAAAGGAGGTGCTTTCTTTATTATGATAAACTTTAGTTGGTAAATTGTAGGCGAAACACGACTGTGATTGGTTGTAAATCAAAAATCATTGTAACGTGATTGGTCATTGACTCCCATTTGGGGCATGAGTTAAATAGTCATAAGTAATGCCACGAGTGATTTCCAAATTATCGATAAATTCACGACTCACGAAGTGAGGAGTGAATTTATCTAGAGAATTTGGAAATCAAGAGTGGCATTTGTTAGGACTAATTATCGAATAAAATTAAGCTGTTTACTCACAAATCATTATTTAACTACAATTATTTGAAAATATGTATATATTTAATGTAAACGGCGGTGTTTGAAAACAATTGTGAAACGATTGGTATGCTTCATTTTCTTCTTTTGTTCTCATTGAAACCAGATCATATTATTTATTACCAAAGGATCGCAATGTTGTAAGAATGCACCCTAGTAGAGAAATGTATAACCAACCTAATAGGTATTAATTAGTTTCTGATGTCCTATGATGTAAATATGTCAATTATATTTTTCTGCAACGTCATTTCCTGGAAAATAATTAGTTTAAGAAAGTGCAAACAGTGGTTTATTTTTGTGATATAATCAATTGTTACAAATGTTTTTACATTATCTCTCGCATTCGCTTTCTGTTGACATTCATGCACTATATATTGAATCTGGTAGCCGTATTTTTACAGAGTCAGTCACTGCAAAATAATGCTTATGACCTATTCAGAATGTTGAAAAGGAAGTACTGTCTTTTTTGTGATAAACTTTAGTTGGTAAATATTAGGCGAAACACGGTTGTGATTGGTTGTAAATTAAAAATCATTGAAATGTGATTGGCCATTGACTCCCGTTTGGGGCATGAGTTAAATAGTCCTAAAAACTTTATTCTCAAACACTCGTAGTATTTTCTCCTCTCATAAATTAAGAGATCATCTTTAAATATTTGCATTTTAACAAATTTTGAAAGAATTTGGCATGATAAGACTTCCTGTAATTAATAATAAGACGTGTTTCCAGAACACTACTTCCATTTTTATTATGAATCTCAAAACGTAAATAAATTAATTATAATGAATGTAGAACAGTTAGGTGGGCAGACCACAGGTAGGTATGTAAGACTAACTGTAAGTAAATGACTATTTTTTAGCATTGTTGGATCACGTTTTTCATATTCTGGAAGACAAGAAAGGTATATGAACAAGTGTTCAAATATTATCATCATAACCATCGTCACAATTAATACCGCTATTATTTTCACATTATATAATGGAAATGGATAGTTAATGAAAAATTAGGGATACATTGAAATCATATATCTAGGAATAATAATTAAAAACAGGAATGAGATGCAGAAAGAAATTAAACATAGGGTAAACTCGGCTGAATCGGAACACAGCAGTACACAGGGTGAATGGGGACACTTTTAAAATTTATTCTCTCCGCTGAAATCTAAGTCTCCCAGCGAAAGTGCTGGTATCTGCCAACTAACCTCTGCACTCTATCAATTGTGACAAGTCATTCGCTCAGCCTCTTATTAAAAAAAAAGTACTTTCAATAAAAGTGAATAATTTATGAACCCGTAATTATTATCAGAAGTAGGGCATATTTATATTCAAATGAATTGTAATTAAAATAGGAATTCATTTGTAACAAAATTAAAATGATATAACCTACCACAATAAATAAAACAGTAGTACCAAGCAATTAGCGCCAGTCATAGACCTGGACCCTTGCTATTTTAGCGAACGAAATTAGTAAACATCATACAATGGATCCGTAAGTCCTTACACAATGGGGGAAAAAGTCTGCAGTTTCTTTGTTAAGAGGATTTAGAAGACTGCACTATTATCAACTTGCTATAACAATGTTAAGCCCAAAAACTTCTTACAAAAGGCTGGGAAGTCACAAACTAGCAATTGGATTTCCCTAGGTAACTTGTGGAGTTATCCCCAAACTAATTTTAACTAGTACATGTCGCTAACAGCGGGTGACTTCTTTGCGGCCTAAGGTAGATGCCGACTGTCGATAGCCGCGCTCTTAAAGAAAACTCCATTTGGTCATCCCTGAAAATCTTATATTATGAGGCAACTAATTTAAAGGGAGGGGACGAGGCCACAAACTTCCAAGTTTAACACCCACGACAACGCCCTTAAGATATGATTTACCAATCTAAATTAGTGTAACATATAAACTGTTTGTAAGACGTTAAGACTTTTGGTGGAAGGGGCTAATGCCGGCCCACTCGGAATTAATAAATATTTTTATTCAGCGAAAACCAGAGTTCAGTTCAGCAGTTAGTTAGTTAGAGTTCAGTTCTGTTAGTTCAGCAGTTAGTTAGTTAGAAAGTCAGTTCTGTGAGTTCGACAGTTAGTTAGGCAGTTCAGCAGTCGGTTGCGAGCAGAGTCGCGACTGGCGAATGTGCCGGTATAAGTTACATCGCTTGGTTGAGTGTTATAACCATTATTAGTTCTGACCCACCAACAGCCTTCTCGTCAAACTCGTCGTCCAATACGACGAATGTAATTCAAGTGACAATAAAAGTGCATCGTCAATTTCAAGACATCACACTGGGCCTACTGTTTTTCCCCAAGTGAACATCCTTTCCTCACGGATTCCCGAGATTTAAGTCCATTGTTTTACCGAAAACCTGAACCCAACTAGTCCGGAGCATAATTGTCCATGTACCTATATCCGTGGACACAATTAAAACCTAATCCCGACTACCAGTCCCTTTGCCTCACAATCAAAACCAATTGTATGATTTTTTACCTCGTTCAAGTAAGTGGAATAATAGCTTCGTATATTCAATATTTTCGTTTTCTATTAAGCGTATCTCTTATTAACTAATGGTCCAATTACGAATTAATTGTTTCTAAATTATGAAGTATTTATCCCGAAAGAGATTGGGATAATTCCCGCCTATGTCGACAATGGTTTAAGTGTTATAATAATTGACATACTGTATTTCGAGTGAATACAGACACTAATGTTCGGCTGAAGAGGGTGAGCGAATTTAACTAATTTATTTGTAACCATTGCATTGCATATGGGTAATCAATTATAAACAGAGTTGGACAGAAGTTGATTTGCATCGAGTTATTAAAGTATTCCGTCAGGGGACGAGCTTGTATCGTCCGGCAGAGTTATTTTCCGGTACCTCGTCTTCACCTTCACGTAACGTTAAACCTGTAGAAAAATAAAAAAGAAAAAAACCAAAAATATTTAAATATTTTAATGAAACTGTCTCCAAAATTAAATCTTTAGAATAAAATCCCGCTAAAAAAGGCATTCCACATAATGCAAAATTAGAAATTATTAAACAAGATGAAGTAGTGGGAGTGACGATGCGCTGAAAAAAAATCAGTTGAAAGCCTATAAAGAATTCTTCCATTTTCTGCATATGGATTTGAATTATAGATTTCAACAATGTAAGAAAGACAGATTTGGCTTCGCGAGAAAAATGCAATAAGCATGACTATTTAACTCATGCCCCAAATGGGAGTCAATGACCAATCACGTTTCAATGATTCCTGTTTTACAACCAATCAGAGTCGTGTTTCACCAAATATTTATCAGTGTTATAATTACCATATTAAAGAAAGCTCCTCCTTACAATATTGCGTTCCTTTGGCAATAAATAGTATGATCTGGTTGCAGTGATAAACAAATGAAGCAGTAGAAGCGTACCTATCGTTTCTCATTTGTTTTCAAACATCGCCGTTTACATTAAATATATAAATATTTTAAAATAACTATAGTTAAATAATGATTTGTGAGTAAACAGCTTAATTTTATTCGTTAAATAGTCCTAACAAATGCCACTCTTGATTTCCAAATTCTCTAGATAAATTCACTCCTCACTTCGTGAGTCGTGAATTTATCGATAATTTGGAAATCACTCGTGGCATTACTTATGATAACGATACTTTAGAGCAGGAAAAGAATAACACTATGTGTGAGTTTCGTTTATAAAATATAGTGGCATGATAAAGGAAGTGAATGGTATCATAGAAAGTGTGTTGGAGCTGAGAGACGAAAAAAATTGTTTGCAGACCATATATATATATATATATAGAAATAAATCTAATCTATGACAGTTTATATAGAAAATTATGTTATCAAATTGTGTTTAAAGTGGCTGAAAAATAAATATTTTACCGAAATAAGTAATTTGAAAATGCCCCGATTCATCGAAAAAGAATGTCCCTATTCACCCCAACAAATTAGGATGAAGGTACTAGAGTATAAATGTCAATAATCCATCGTGCATTCCATTCATGAGACTATAACTGGTAGAAAATATTGTTGAATGATTATATTAAATCATGTAGTACAAAACATTTATGTTTTACCAATAATTTGAAACCGATATTACGGATTTTCCTATTTTTGTCCCGATTCAGCCGAGCTTACCCTAGACTGAACTCTGGAAACTCATTCTATTATGCACTACAGGACTAAGTCTCGTGGGATATATGGCACGAATGGAGAACGAAGATAATAATAATAACAATAATAATAACAATAATAATAATAATAATAATAATAATAATAATAATAATGCTTTATTTTAGTGGGGCATGGAAACTTCTTGTAAGAAAACCAGAAGTAAAACGTCCAGATCGTATATTAAGAATGAGGTGGAAGAATATAACCATGATTTGAGGAAAGTAGATTATACAGGGGATGGAAATCATTACCTCTGGATACGGATGTTTTGGGAGCTTATGTCCGCGCTGTCCTGAACTTTCGGGTTCGATAGAGCTAGTGAGTTAGTTAGTGCGTGTGTGTGTATGTATGTGTGTGCGTGCGTGCGTGTGTGTGACTTAACGCTCTAGCGGCGGCATACTTGATGTTTAACCGAACTAAGCATATGACAATAAGTTATTAAGAAAAATTAATTGGAGTACATTAAGAGCAAATCGGATCATTATAGCGGGCATTAACCTGAAGTGAAACATTTAAAATCGCTTTAGATGCCACCGTGTTTGTTTTCTCGCAACGAAACTCGATACATAGGATTATTATTCGACTTGCTGAGAAATTCGCTTATATTAGATTAGAACAACGTATGGGCTCGATTTATTTATCCCCGTAACACGACAACCTTGCGTTGGTTCATTGTGTAATACTATCCACTGTTCTTTGTTATGAATGAATGGAAATTAAATTTATTCTATGGTGTTATGTAGTGTTATGTTGTTGGTTTCGACATGTCACGTAATCACTCACCAATCATATCGCCCTTTTGTGGGCTGGGCCCAAGGCCTCAAGGAAGAACTACACCCTCCCTTTGCTCTTATTCAGCTCTAAAAAGACTTCCTCCATCTTACATTATCTTAGACGTTTAAAGAATTTTCTCCCAGTTTCGTTAAAACAAATCCTAGTGCAGAATCTTGTGTTACCACACTTCGATTATTGTGACATTATATATAATGATCTAAACTATGCCTTGTCGCAGAGACTGCAGCGTGTTCATAATGCTTGCATTCGATTCATTTTCAATATCCGCCGTTATGACCATATTTCCGAACACTTTAATAACCTCTCTTGGCTCCGTCTTACTGACAGACGTAAATTGCACTCTCTTTCGCTACTTTTCAAGCTTCTGAATTCCTACATTCCTACTTACCTGGCGTCCAGATTTGAGAAGTTATCCTCCTACCACAATATTGACACTAGGTCACAAGATAGCAGTCTGCTAACAATTCCTCTTCATAGCACTTCCTCCTATTCTACTTCCTTCACAGTAGCCTTCCGCCCGCTCCTGGAATCTCCTTCCTCAAGATATCAGGGGTTGCCGCACACTTGGCACCTTTAAGTCACGCTTATACAGTTACCTGTTGTCTAATAATTAATTTTTTCTCTATTTATTTAATTTTATACTATGTCATTAATCTTTTCCTCGTTTTTTTATATATCTTGTACATATTATATATTTAATTCGTTAAATTTAGAGTAAATCAAAATACATTATAAATATTAATTGTATTGTATTCATAACTTGTAATCGTTTATATATATATTGTAATTTAGATTTAAGACTTTTCTTTTGTATTTTTTTTTTAAACCTGGTTGAGTGGTAGACAAGGCCTTAAGGCCTTAACTCTGCCAGGTAAAATAAAGCTATTATTATTATTATTATTATTATTATTATTATTATTAATATGTCACATAATCCCGGAGTCGTGAGGAAGTACATTAGTGCAATTGGATCATTACTTACTTACTTACTCACTGGCACTATCGAACCCGAAGGTTCATGGCCGCGCGGACATAAGCTCTCCATACATCCCTATCCTGAGCTAATGCTTTCCTATCATTCCCTGTATAATCTACTTCCCTCAAATCATAATTAATGTTATTCTCCCACCTCATTCTTGCTCTACCAACTGGGCGTTCTCCCTCTGGCTTTCCTACAAGAAGCTTCCATGCAAGTCTTTCATTCCCCATATGTGCAACATGTTCCGCCCATCGCAGTCTACGAGACTTAACTGTTCTTATATCTGGCTTCCTATAAAGACCATGTAGTTCATTGTTATATAGTCTTCTCCATTCACCTGCCTGTTCATCTCTCTTTGGTCCAAAAAATTGTTCTAAGTACTTTAGTCTCAAATACTTACAACCACAAATTATAAACTCCCCGAGGTTTTCCATACCAGAATATTTTCCTAAATGAGATGAGATGAAGGATATGAAATGAACGAGTGATTAATAAATGAATATGAAATGACACGATAGGGAAGGGAAGAGAAGTGGAGAGTGTTGGTCGGACGAAAATTAGGAAACAAGAGAACCCCGAGAAAAGTCCAAAAATCCCGGCATGGCCTACCACCAATGCCCTCCGGAACCGCCAAGATTCCTATCTGGTCACGTGTCTACCGAGACGGCTAAATTCTAAATTCGCTTAGTTTAACTAGTTCCTGCCAGACGGTCTACTTTTTTTAAGTTAGTAAAAGTTTTCAAATTTGAACTAATCTGCTTTTTGAAATAAACTCTTCAATTAATCCACGTGTTACTCACAGGATGTGAAAAGATTGATGTACGGGTTGCCTATTGATATGTTCTGTCGGAAGCATGCAGTCTATTAGGAAACAAAACGTTAAATGAAACCCAATTACAGCTTTTATTAAATTTTCCACGCTAACTCGATATGTGTATAATGTAAAAAGTACAGCTTTTAACACAATAATTTCAGTACAAGCACTCACATTAATTATAAATGTCAAACAATATCATGTTATATATCAGCGTTTCCCAATCTGAGGACTGCAAACCCGTTGAGGTCCATAGAAGTGAAGAAGAGGGTCTACAAAGAATCCTGATTATCAATGTTTGTATATTTCTGTTCTAAAAAAATGAAAATGATTTTCTTGTCAACCATCGATTTCGTTCAATCTGAATCTTTCAAACAAACGAACGGTACAGATCGGTAAAAATTGGGTTTTAGGTTACGTTATATGTGAACCATGCCAAATTACGAAATTGACCCTACAGATAAATTGTTTTCATACATGAAATTCAAAGCCATATAAACACAAAAAGCATAATCTCGATATCAGTAAATCAGTAAATTATAGATAGTGTCGTCAGTGTGATAAATAGGTGTATACTTTTTTGTTAGCGTATTTTTCTAAATATTGGCGAAACTATTTACATTATTCTAGCGATATCACCCAATGTCACGACCGACATTAGGTAAATCACATCTTTCGATATGTAAACTATTGATGACTTTTGCGAACTTTACATGCGAATAGGACCTCTACATTATTTGTATGCATTTATCTCTATATGAAATGTTTAAAATCATTACTTTTCATGTACAAGATATCTTATAAACTAATCACCCGAAATTTAATCTAATTAATAACATATGATAGACAGAAAAGGAACAAATATAACGTAGTGTGTCATTCGGGTAATATTTTTAAATTAAAAAACCAATATCTGTAGACGTGAATTAAATTCAAATATTACCATTGAAAGAAGAATGTTTGTGTTACGCTACCCACATAGAATTTAACCGGAATGAACCAAATTAATAACCTATTCTAGATAAAGAATTCATATGTAAAGTTAATGGGAGTTATTTTTGTTAGCTTTAAGTTTAAGGCCGATGTGTGTAAATGATAAGTAAAAATTAAATATAATTACTTATTGTGGGACCTTAAGTTAAATACTATATTAATACAAGAAAAATAATTTTAAAATGGTTCTTAGGCATATATTTTGTTATCAATATTGCCATGTTTACTAGTTCATTTTTCATCATTTATTTAAACAAAATTGTTGATTGACAAGTAAATAATTACCAATATTTTTTCAGAGACTGTTCTATTACGAATAATAATGCATATCCGTCCGGTATTCCTGAAAGTATGAAAGAGAATCTCAATTCTTGGCGTCAAACTTAAGGGAATATAATCCGTTATAATTGAATATGATCCTAGGTGACAAATGTGGGCAACTTGTTCTTTCTCCTAGTTTTTTTTATTTATTTCAGATTAATAATTGTGATGAAGAATTTAAATATATTGGTCCTATAATAGATAAATCCGGTACTTCTGAAAAATATATTATTAACAGAGTACGTTTGTGCAAGGAAGGCGATTAGATCCCTGAATAGTCTTTTATGGAATAGGAATCTGACCAGGAAAACAAAAAAAAATATACAAACAATAATAGAAAGTATACTTACATATGGATCAGAAAGCTGGACAATAGAAGGATGTAGAAAAGAGTCTTGGCGATAGAAATGGATGGATTACAGAGAAGTATGATAATATCCAGGTTACAACATATTAGAAATACATATATTGGACAAGAAATGGATTTACAAGAGACTATTAACGATAACAAAGAGTTTTACAGTGGTATGGACATGTACAACGGAGGACAGAAGAACAGTGGGCTACATGGGTGTTAGATTGGATAGTACCAGGCAGAAGGAAGAAGGGGAGAAACAGAAGAACATGGTATGAGAGAATATATGATTACATGATGAAGAGGGGTATGGAAGAAGGACAATGGGAAGATAGAAATCTCTTGAAAGCAAGAATTAAGGGCGAACTGCTGTAAAGTGGAAAGTCTGTATTAAGTTCGTACATTAATAAATCACGCACACCTACTTGAAAAGTAACAGTTTTTTTCAAGTAGTCTCAATAACTATCAGAGAAATTAAATTTGCCTTTAAATAATATTTATGTTTTACCACAGAGAGCATTGAACAAGTAAATAATTACATTGGTCATTAACGAAATCAAATATTTATAATAAACAATATTCATATATTTATACAATAATATTATTATATTACAATGATAATATCCCGTATATTTTTTTAAAGTTAACTGACAGGACGAAACATGGTATTTGTCACCAAATAACTAACTTGATAAATTAAGTGCTATGTTTTTATTTAAATATATTACTCACCCTCAAGGACAAATTAATATAATTTTGTAATATTAATTGTCATAATTTATTATTGTCATTCAGTGTGAATGATAAATTTAAATATAAACATCAAAATTATAAACTTAACTGGCTCAAATAGTTATGTAAAAATTCCATTAAAATGTCTTTTTGAGTAAGAAGCCACCAGATGGCGTTGGAAAGAATAATCTCTGCCTAGTGATGATCGGGGATTTGTGTAAGTAAGAGAGTTTTTTTCTGTGAATTGGGAGCCTGAATAGCTTAAAGGTAGAGCAATGATGCGTTAAACCAGAGATCTCGGGTTCAATTTCCAGTTCATGCGAATTTTTTCTTCAAATATTGATAAAGTATGTTAGAAATGTAACGATAGATCATTGGTTCTCTCAAATTCTGGGAACAACGAAAGGTTTGCATTTTCGAGATTTCGGACAGAAATAGTTCGGTGAATTCCTGTAATTATTTCTGAAAGTAATGATGCAATGACTGCAGTGCTGTATGGAAGTGAAATTTCGACGTTGACTAAAAAGAACTGTCTACGAAAGTTGCTGAAATTTCTGAGAGCAGTGGCAGGTTATAAACTGATAGATATAATGATGGAATGTGTGAAGAATTAAATTTATTTAAGTTAAATGAAAACAAATAGTTAAATATAGGACAAAATGCACTAGCTATTTAAACCAGAAGCCTATAGATAATAGAGGGCAATTATAAATGATTCTCACATTTCATAAACCAAACTACGAATATAATACATATAACAGTGAATGATACATCAAATTAAAGAGAAACTCTGAAACTTTACTTTTACAAGTGTTCTATGTGGCTACCCTTGGTTACACGGCACACGTCTAAGTGATATTGAAGTTCGTCCCATACGCGGAGTAGCATATCCCTGGTAATCGTCTTAAATGCATGTATAATGCGTTCCCTGAACTCAACTAAAGTTGCTGACAGTGGTGGTACGTACGAGGGGTGATCCCTATGCTATAGCCCTGACCCATTTACGATTCATCATCAACAACAAGGATTAAGCCCAATGGCCTGTTCCGATCTCATTAAAGGTCGAATTGGTCCTCCCATCTCTTCAATGGTCTTCCCAACATTCTTCTCCCTTTTTGTTTATAGTTATACATTCTTCTTGGTATGCGCTGTTCATTAATTCGTAATACATGCTGATGATAAGCATCTTGATAATATTTTATTCTTTCACAGAGATTAAATATATTAAGTTCTGTTCTTATATCTTCGTTTTTCTTTTTATCGGTCCTTTGGTATCCTGCTATTGCTCTCAACATCTTCATTTCAGCAGCCTCTATTTGTTTACTATCTGTCTTTGTTAATGTCCAGGTTTCACATCCATAGATAAGAGATGGACCCACTTAGGACTTTGGGGGAAAATTATTCTTACCTCATTTTTCCACATAGTCCCCTAGGAGACTGTCGCACTACTCCCACCAGCGGTGCTCCAACATTTCTACAACTTCCTGGAAGAAGGGTTATCCAACCTCTGCAAACCACTGGTTTACGGACAGCATTACCTCATTATCGGATCAAAATTTCTTCCCACGCAGGTGCTCCTTGAGTTTTGGGAATAACCTGTAGTCACTGGGGACCAGAACGGTGGATGGTTCAGCAATTCAAAGCCTGCTATTGAAATCGCAGCCATTGCTACTAAGGATTTGTGACTTGGGGCGTTGTATTGATGCATTTCGACTTAATTTCCCATGGTGTTTCTCTTTGATAACATCTCGCAATTTAAGAATTAAATCTGAGTAATAAATGCCTATTATTGTGGCTCCTCTCTACAAATAGTCTACCATAATAACACCTTGGTCATTCCAAAAGACAAAGAGCAGCATCTTGCCTGCTGACGGGAGCACCTTGAATTTCTTCGGGATCGGTGTACCCTATGTTTCCACTGCATACTTTGAAAATTTTGTTTCAGGATCATAGTGGTGCACCCATGTCTCATCCATAGTCACATACCTCTAAATAAACTTTTTTATCTGCTCTAAAATGAGTTAAATGTTGCTCACAAAGTACTGTTCTTTGTTGTTTCTGAGCCAGCGTCAACATTCGAGGCACCCATCTTGCAGTCAATGTTTTCATGCCCAATTCCTTTTCCAAAATATTGTGCACACTGTGATATGAGAAGCCTGTCTCCTCTACATGTCTCTGATTGTGATTTGTTGATCTTGCAGTACTATATCATGCACTTTGTTGATGTTTTCTGGAGTTGTGACAGTTCGTCCTCACAGGACGATCTTCCACATTTAAACACACGAAATCATATTTTGACTATGCCGTAAGACACAGCAAAGTGCCCAAAAGTTGTCATCATATCTTCATGAATTTGAGAAAAAGACATCCCCTTCTTCTGAAGGTATTTAATAACAGCTCTTTGCTCAACCGTCTCCATTATGTATTAACACTGCACCTTATGTCTTTCAAACACCTGTTACGACCGATCACAAGCATCCACAGGCTTTTAACTTGGCATATTGCCTTGTATGCCAAAAATCAATATTTTTGTTCACCTATAAATAGGTCAGGGCTACAGTACATGGACCAGCCTTCATACACTTTGTATTTAATGTACCCTAAAGAAAAAAGTCACAAAATGTCAGGTCGGAGGATCTAGGAGACAACTTAAATAAAGTTAAGTCACCTTCACCTCAACGCCCAATCCAGTATTCAGGTAGTAATGCACTTCCATGTGACAATAAGGCGACGCCCCATCAATTTGGAGTATGAAGTAATAAGAATCCTCTTTCAATTGTGGAAGCAAAAATTGTTCCAGCATATCAAGGAATGACATACCGGGTACAGTTTTCTCCGCAAAGAAAAACGGGCAATAGAGCTTTGACTTACAAATTTCTGCAAGCACGTTTACGTTTGCAGAATCTCGTTCATGTTACACAGTAACATGTGTTTGAGTACCCCAGATGCGTACATTATGGCGATTAACTTTGCCACTTACAAGAAAAGTCGCCTCGTCACTAAAGACTAAACAGTCCTCAAATCCATCATCCTCCATTACGGCCTGCGTGTCAGAACAACATTCAAAATGTTTGATGAGGTCTTCAGGTTGTAAGGTTTCCTACAACTGTATGCGGTATGGTTTCATTAGTAATCGAGTTCACAAAATTTTCCACACAGTCGGTTGCGGAATATCAAGTTCCCGACTGGCGCGGTATGTCGATTTTGCGGAATACGAACGAAACACTAACTCATTCCACTGTTTCGTTGAAAACTCTTGAACGTCCACTGCTTTTACCTTTAACAACGGTATAGTTTCCCTTACATTGACGATGCCATTGACGAATGCTTTGTTTGCCTGGAGTTGGATTACCAGGGTATTTTTTCCGGAATGCACGTTGTACATCAATAAAATAAAATGTTTTATCATATTCAAACACGCCAAACACTTTTTGTTTTATTAGTCGCCATTTTAAAAACTATTATTACGTTATCACAACAAAATATGAGAAAGTAAACTTTCACAGTTTCTCCTTCACAAGATGTATTATTCATTGTTATTACTACAGTTTCGTTTATACAACCGATTAAAATGTGATGAATCGTTTATAATTGTTCTGTATAGCAAAACACACAAAGTTATTCAAATTCAACGGATTGAGAAGTCAAGGACAACCATTGTCAAGATTGATGGATCAAAGCATATAGTACTTTTTGGGTCCGGAACACGCAGAAATATCTAACATCTGAAGTGGTAGTAGTAGAAAAAAACGAAGAAAAAGAAGACATGCTATAATATGATAAGATAAAAAATTATAAACTTCGTTACATCTACAAAAGTGTTAACACTGGAGAAAACATTATTACAGTTTTGAAATCAACTCGAAAAAAACTGATGAAAAAACAATTAAAATTTGAGGGGAAAATGTTGCAGTTACACAGTGTAGTCTTCTTCGCCTTCTCCTCATCCTTCATTGCAGTTGAACCTCTCACCTTATAGGTGTCTTACATGCCCCATCGCCCGGGCCTTATAATGACACGACCTCTCGGACAAGGTATTTTAAAATTTGGAACACACACATATTTTTTTAAATCTCATAAGGAGATGAAGGACCTCTCCAAATGATTAATCAGCTCAAACCAAGGCATACTCCAACATAACTTTTAAGACGGAACACGCCATTCGCTCAATCTTTCATATTAAATATGGCTAATATAATAATCAGTGACGCGCAGATAATGTTTGGATATCGTTTGCGTATTAAAGCTTCCTGACATTTGCCTTATAGATTAGGAGAAACACCGAAAATACCATCACCAAGAAAAGTTGAGTTTCCCGGTAGGGGAACTCGCAGGTCTCGTAGTTCTGCGCCAAGGTATTGTGTTTTAAACCGCTCGGCTATGACGTGAGAAACATTTTCAAATGGATGTTTTCTAATTTCAAATATTTCTAGAAGCTTTAACATCTAAGATCATACCATTATATATATATTCTTTTAACCCTTAAGTTTTTAATATATCTTATAAGTTAGCCTGTATTAGTTTAATTTATTTAACATTTTTCAATAAAAAGTATACAAACGAACTAATAGGAATTGCTTTCATTTGTATCGAATTACACAATATACAGTAGTAAACCATAGTTTTGTTCTCACTGAGGACCAACACATTTAAAAAACAGGCACATGAAATTAGTGTTTTGTCAACTTATAAATTAATGATAATTACTATGAAATTCTCAATATGATGAAATTGGTCCTGTTAATGAAATTCTAACCCAGCATTTGCATTCATGACTAACGAAAGTCAAAAACCTCAAAAAGAAAGAAAGAACCTAAGAAATAAAAAACCTCAGAGAGAGGCTCGATACCGGGGTTTGAACCTTGGACCTCCTAATTACAAGATTAAAACTCTATTTTTTGAGCCATATCGCTGGGTTAGAGGGATGTTTTACTGAATATAAATGGAGCTCCAATTTTCTAAGTTATGGTTTCCATGTGGTAGTAACTTTACAGATTGGAAGCGCCCTCTTGGCTTATCTACCAACCTACCAGTGTTCTATATCATTATTATCGTGGCACTTGCTATAACACTTAATTTTAATTTTGTTATTTATTTCTTATTTCTTGATGTGATAAAGAAACTCCCAGGCCACAAATTATCCGCAGAGATGACGTCACAGCGTGAGATTGTAAGTTAGCACCTTGCAGGATACAACCCGCGCAACATCACGAAACTGCAATTAATTTATTAACTTATTTACATTTCATAAATTTCTTAACACTGGCTTCGTGTCATAATTGCTTCACTGTTAGATGTTTTAATGATATTTACCACAGGGTCCATAATTTCAAACTTTCGGGTTTATATGTTTTATGTAGGTCTATTATGACCACAAGGAACAAGTTTCTAAGTCAATGGTCAAAATGAGAATATATCTTAAGTTTTCTCTGGCCTGTGTAGAAGCAGGTAATTCTAATACTTTCCGAGATAAAAAGTTACTTGTTTATTGTAATATATTAAAAATAATAACTTCCTTTACATAACAAAGAAATTTTACTGTAAGGATATCATAGAGATTATTATGACATACGAACAGAGACATGTACAATTTTAAAAGGTGCCAGCTAACAAGTTACTAATAACAGAGATGGATTACTGGAGAAGATCATCCCGAAAATCTAGATTAGAAAAAAATTATAAATGTTGAAATTAGGAAAATCATGAAAGTTGAAAGAAATATGTTAAGGACAATTGAAGAAAGATGATTAAGATGATGCGAATACCTCATGAGGATGCCAGCTGATAGTATCCCTAAGAACGTCTTGGAATGGAGAACAGATGAAAAAAGGATGAGACCCAAAAAGTTGGATTCATGGAGTGAAAAGAAGTATACGTGAACTTGGACTTACAGAGATAGTATTCAGGAACCGCTACAAATGTAGAACGCGAAAATTAATAATAATAATAATAATTATTATTATTATTATTATTATTATTATTATTATTATTATTATTATTATTATCATTATTATAGTTTTATTTAAACTGGCAGATTCAAGGCCATAATACCTTACGTTCTATTCAACCAGCAAACTAATACATACAGAAATTCATTCATACACAGTAATAATATCTGAAATTAATACTAAATACTGATAACATAATTTTTTAATTAAATATAGTAGTTTAAATACTTTATTAGGTATAAGTACATAATTTACAATTTATTAAATGAATGAACGAATTTTTAAATATATATAAATAACACTAATTTAGAACTTTCAGAAATATTTTCAATGTTTGTTTCACACAGACTATTGACCGGCAGCTACTGATTTCAACTGGTAGTAAATCCCAATAACGGAAGAGACAGAGACTGTGAAAAAGAAGAATGAAATGTTGTATGATACGTTTAATATTTCATTGACCTGCGATATAGTACTGACGTTATGATTGGAGGATATAAGATGGAACATACAAATATGGTACAAAAAAGCTCTTAGATAGATACATTGACGAATATGTATTTATCCAATTCTAATAAAAGAAATGATGTACATGATAAAATGGACCCCAATAATGAAATTATAACCAAACGTTTGCTAGGCATCGAGAAAAAGCCAGAAAAACCTGTCAGTTTGATCGGCACAGGGGTTTGAATCTGAGTTACTGAATAAGAATATCAAATCCTACGGCTTGAGCCAACTCGGTCCATATTTCGTCCTTCATTTTCCGTACCATATTTATTATTTATAGACGCTTTTAGCATCTAAGACTATACAAAGTGTTTTAGTTATTTTTATTGTTTTAATGATAGTCTACTATGAAATGGTTAACATTATGAAATGGTTGACATTATGAAATGGTTAACATTATGAAATGGTTAACATTATGAAATGGTTACTGGTAATAAAATTACAACCCGGCCTTTATCTTTACGACTGAGAAAAACCAAGAAAAAGCCCTAGGTTGGTCGACATCGAGTTTCGACTCCGTAAAGTCCCAAATACGTGCCTTATAATTTATTAAAAGTAGTATTTGCATACAATATGTAAATATAAAGAGTAGTCTCAACTTGCATATTAATATAGGTGAATTACATGGTAACTGACGTAACAACACGAACAAAATAAAATAATAATTTAATATTTTTAATCTTCAGATAGTAGGACACTACTTCTTCTCTTAAACATATATATATATATATATATTTCAATATATTTAATATAAAATATAGAGTTTCTATTTTTAATAATTGTCCTTAAATAGTACGGTTTTATGTCGGTAACTGACATAACTGTATAATAACATGTTTTACGGAGCGAGAGTAAAATAATTTCGGTGAAGTTTTCAATTTTATTTCAACAAGCTATTGTGAATCCAGTATAACGTGTATAGCAAGAATTACAAAATAGACCTACACGTGTTGAGTTTCATATTCTAATAAATTTTAATTACTAATTACGCCTATAAAAAACAAAGGTAACTGACATAATAACTAACGCTTCTGCGTGGTGTAACAGTTTTAATTAAAATAAATAACAATTCTTTGTTACGTATGAGTTTGTTCATATTATACAATATTTTGGGATGTAGGCTCCTAACTATCTTTTTAATAGCCCATACACCACTTTGGGAAGCCGAAAAGAAACAATTTTCATGTGATGTGTCAAATTTTACGTGGATTCCATCTACACTTAATAATAGACTTATCTCATACGGACATTATTTTGCCCAATGCCACCAGGTTGTCCTACGATATTTTTAGCTTTCTCTCGTAGCATTGACAGAAATGTAATCCATTTTGAGGGTTACTATACACCTATAATAAAATTAGTAATAAATAATAATAATAATAATAATAATAATAATAAAGTACAAAAAAGAGTCCTTAAAATAAAAATTAACCTAAATTCCAGAACATGGGGAATATAGGAATAATTCCTTACAAGGAAAATTTCGTGTGGTCTGTCCGTGAAACGAACACGGGACATAATAAGCTATAGACAAAAGCTCTGACTACAAGACTATGAGAATGGTCAGACTAGTGATACAAACCAAAGATCCTTAGCAGCGGTAACGAAAACATGTCGAAGAATCTCAAAATAAAAATTAATAATAAAATGTTCCTGGAAAATTTGGATCTACCGTGCAATAACATTACGTTTTCCGGAAAATTGCATCGAACTTCGTCATCTCTTAATTCAGAGAACTTCTTCGTGGATAGCATATATTTTTATTTATAATATGAATTAATGTAACATCGATAAAAATAAAATACAATAAAAGAATTACTCATCCTTAAAGGCGAACAGGCGACGCATGGTTTTCATTTCAGTTTATTAGAGCGTGTGTTTTCTACATCATACACGAAAGCATTAAAAGATTTAGTTTTTCCTCTTTGTTTAAAATATTCTCGTGTATTACATGCTCGAATGCGCCATTTTAACAAAATTCTACTGGAAAAATTTCCTTCACACTTCGTTATACTATTAAGCAGCAACAGCAATGTTGTTAATAATAATAACAGTAATAATAATAATTTGATTAAATTAATAGGGATAACTTGTGAATTACCTGCTGGGATTCCTAAAAAGTTAATATTATTGGAATGTATTTAAATGACACAAAGAGTATGGTTAGATAGGCGAACAGTTTTCAGATACTTTTGAGATTCACAATCGATTAAATCAAGGAGATACACTAACTTCTGTACTATTCATGTTTGTACTAAAGCATGCCTTCAAATCTTTAGTAGATAAAAATGCCATAAACCCAACGGTAATAAGCAATTGGTATATGCTGATGATGTAATATTATTAGACGTTAGCGAGGAGATACTAGAGGCAAAATCTCACATTGCATTGAAAAACGATAAGACATTGGGGATAGAACTATACATCAATAAAAACAAATATGTGGTTGCAAGTAAAAATAAATTAGGCCTGTATACTGTAAACATGCAGTTAATGACAAATTAAGACATTTTTGAAGAAGTGATTGAAATCGAATACCTAGGAATAATAATTACACACAGGAATGAGGTTCCGATAGAAATTAAACATAGGATCAATTATGGCTACGCTTGCTACTATACATTCCGGGGACTCTTCAATTTTTCTCAAACTTTCCCTTGTCAACTTCTCTCAAAAATTATTAAAACTAAAAATATATAAAACTTTCATCAAGTTATCTTCTTCTTCCTTGACGTATAGGCCAAGGCCTGTTACGATCATATAAAAAATTTTCCTCCAGTGTTTCATAGGACGACCCAGAGATCTTCGTCCTCTTGGTATATAATCATAAACAGCTTTGGGGATCCGATTTGAACTCATTCTTTCAAGATGGTGTTTCCAATTTAGTTGGTACTGTTTAATATATTCCAAAATTGGCGTAGTCTTCAATCTAGTTATATGGATGCGAAACATCGAAATTTTCTGAATGGAGAAGAATACATAAGAGTGAGCTACATGATATTTATAGGAAATCAGATACAATATGAACAATTAAGTCTCGCTGGCAGAACGTGTGACACGAATCGGGAATGGATACTCCTTGTAGGGAAAGCGCCTAGTAGGTAGGCAAAAATGAAGTCATTTAATGAAAAGGTCATATTGTTTATGGATATCGTTATATAGGATAGTTATAGGATCGTTAGATGATCCTATTTACTGAACAACGAAAAAAAAAATGACAAAAGTAGCAATCAAATAAGAAAATAAATATCAATAAAACTGAACTATTAAGAAGAGAAAGATTTAAAATAGCTCTAGCGGCCGAGAAATGAATTCAACAATAATCGAAAAATTGACCGTTAGGGATGTGGGTGTATCAGAAAGTCAAATTTAAAAGTCGGTCTAGCGGCTACCGTATTTCTTTTCTCGCAACAAAACTGGATTTAATAAACGACAGTAAGATATACTACGTAAATCAGCAAAAAGCAGACCTAAGTTCGACTAGCTGATAAATTCACTTAGTTTACGCAATTCTATTATACATTAATTAAATCGCTTTTAATAAGTTGAATAATTTGATGCATTCGATAATCCGAAAAATGCACAAAATGTTCCGAAAAAGGCCCAAAAATCGGCATTTTTCGAGCAAGCATAGTACGTTAAGCATGAGGGGGCTATTTTTCGCTTGTTTCGCTTGAGAATCTTTTTACATATTTTTTTTTAATGTTGTATAATGTTTTTATCCACGTGGATACTAAAATTTGCATAAGATGCCTTGTGGAAGCAAGACCGTCACGAATATGAAGGAATGTATTGATTCAAGTGAAATTAGGTAGTGTAATCCGAAGTGTTACAGCGTCACGCGTCTGCATCTAAATTAATACTCTTCAAACACTCGCCTTCTCACAACCATGTCTTTAGTAGCACTTACAGCTAGGATATTCCATACACCTTCATCCCCTCTAAGTCCCTGTCAAAATAAAATTATATTCAAGGTCAATGCACAGTTTCCGATCTTCTAAATCACAGTGCGTGGAAACTGGCAACTTATTATTGTATCTAGTATAGAGACAGAACCACTTAGATTGCAGTTGCTACCAAATAGATTCCTCAAGTTGGATCGTGGAATATTGGCGAGTCTTTGGAAAGGAGGACTCAAGGGCAAAGGGAAAACATTCAAACTGTTGGGCATATTAAGAAAATTAAGAGAAGACAAAATTGGGACACAATGAATATATTTTTATTGTTGATTGCCCTAATGAAAACTTCAATATGGTAATAGTTTCCGGTATTCAATTTTATTATAATGTATAATAAATTACCTTAATTGTATAGATTTATAACGTATCCACTGGGTATGTGTGCTCTTAAATCCGTTTTATAGGAAAATGTTTAAGTGTATAAAGGAAGAAGTCATACATAAATGATAGGTTTCATAAGTAGATAGATGGATGAGATAGAGGGAGAGAGAACATCTTATAGCTTGTGCTTGTTCAACAGTCCCGCCTCATCTGCCATGATTTAATCCATTCACTTTAGTATTACTAGTAGTAGTGGAAATGTATTTATTTTTCGAAAGAAAGAAAATGCATATATCGATGGTGGGCAATGAAAACCTTGTAACTAAATTTTGGAAAATTTACAGGAGAAACAAATAACTGTTTTAAATAATTATGAAAATTAATAAGCTATAGTTCCCACATATTTTACTACAGAATACAAGTGAAGTTATTAATTGATTTGAAATCCGTGTTCTCAATAGGTTATGCATAAAATATTTCTGTGCTGGCTACTGGAGTTATGTGGCTTTCAATGACTGGTGGAGTTACGAGGTGTTCATTGCCTACCGTCGGTATGTTCAATACCATTGTGCAAGGGCCTACTTAGCCATACGTGCGTATTCCGGTGTCACGTATCAAGTAATAAATATACATAAACAAACATATACATCGCTACGGTATTTATACACCTATACTCTTACATAAAAAAGGTATATAAAATATTAAACATATATAATATATACACGCCGTAGTGCAGTGGTTAAGGCACTGCGCTACAAGCCGGAAGGTCGAGGGTTCGAGTCCCGGTGGAGTCAGGATTTTTAAACTAACCCGAACCTTCTGGCGGCACTATGGTCGTGGGGTCAACTCAGCCTCTAACGGAAATGAGTACCACACGCTTGTTCTGGGGTAAAGACGGCCGTCACGTAGGGCTGACAACCCGGTTGACATCAAGTGCCAATTTTCCAGAAAAAGTGGGAGCCTTAACCTCCCACTACCCCAAGGGCCTCCTGAGGCCTGTAGTGGGATCACTTTACTTTAATATAAGCAGTGACTGTCAAAAGTGATCACATGTTTAATATATTAGATTAAAATAATCTAAAATTAAGATCGTAAAAAATTAATGTTAACATCCATCCCAAAATTGTCAAATAAAATAAATAGAATTTATTAAAACCATACCGTATAATTTTGATTTTAATTAAATATACTGTGAAAGGAAGCAGTCCTACGTGTTCGTACAGATATAAATTCAGAGCAGTAAATTGTTTTCAACCCTATTTGTTTACCCCGTGCGTGCACAAGGACTACAGTTTATTCCTGCTATTCATTCAGTAGGAATTACAAGCGTTGCATAGTATCTTTATAGTAAACATGAGACATGGGAGATCAGAAACAACGTAATATATAATAAAAACACGTCATAAGATACATAAACTGTCAATAGGCATTGAATTGTTGATAGATACGGTAATACAAAATCTCTCGAAAATAATTCTAGAAGTGTCCATCCAAAGAAGATTACTGATCATGTTGAAGAAATACTATCAGAACTATATCGAAGAATCCAATAATTGTGCGCCAAAGTTTTAAATTTTAGACTGAAAAAAAAAATTAAAATTAACGAATCTGTTACTACTGTGAGAACATACCCAACATCGAACCGGTATCACGGCAGAACGGCCAGCAAGAAACCCTGCACAAATGAATATAACAGTAAGATTACCATTTGCTAATCACATTGAAATATGGGGCCTGCTTTCTGGAACAAAGCCCTGTTTACAGATGAGAGTAAATTTAATATATTCACATCAAATTGAAGAGAGTCAGTGTGGAGAAAGAAGAAGGAAGAATGTGGATCTCAGAATTCATATAATGTACTTCCTAAAGTGATGGGAATGAGTACATATTGGTACGAGTGCATGAGTACAGCTGGCGTGGGGATCTGTAATTAATTAATGGGAAAATAGATTTTATGATATATATATTCTGAAAATCAACCTCCGTTATAGCACCGAAATTTTGGTTTAAATAACGATTCTGATTTCATGTAAGGCAATGACCACAGACACACCACACTGGATTTTAACTTGGCTTCTCTAAAATATACTAAAATACATTAAAATTACACCTAAGTCCCCTGATATTAACCCATTAGAAAACATTTTGTATTATCTTAAACGGAAAATTCAAGAAAGACCTATATCCCCAAGCAGGAATTCAAAATAGACCTAATGGAAGAATGACGCCAAATCCTTTCTAAATTTACTAAAATGTTGGTGAGTTCCATGCCACATAGAATGGAATTAATGAGAGTCAAAGGAATAACTAAGCACGGTCTTTCCATTTTTTAACAAGTTTATAAAAATTTAAACTATACGATCACTTTCGATTCCTTTATTTCTTTATTATTTGATATAATCGGCCGCGGTGGATTAGTGGTTATGCTCCTTGCCTCTGGTCCCGAGGGTCGCGGGTTCAAACCCGGCCGGGGTCGATGGATTTTTTTAGGATGGAAAATCCAAGGAGCAAGTCCTCCGGGAAGGACTTTAAGCCGTGGGCCCCGAGTCTGAAGATTTTCAGGCTCGTAAAAGATCCTTAAGCCTGAATGAAAAGGCCTCTAAGCAAAATTTACCGAATTTTCCCGTCCTAGTACTACCTTGGTTTCCTAGATGTCAGTATGAGGCGGAACGCTGACCACGGACCACTCAAATGGCATCTATACGAAAACAATTGTAACTAAATTAGTATGGCTAAAATTCTTCCCTGTAGGGGGAGAGGGCCTAAATATCTGTTAAGGGAAACATGGGCTTACAAGATACAAGAAAATTTGATATTTTTTATAAATATATTCACAAAATTATATTATTAAGGTAATAAATAACGCTATCACATTTTTATATTACTTAACAGTCGCTAGACTTGTTTCGTCTATACCTTCAACAAACGAATAAACTACAAATACACTTTCTCTTTATGAGTAAAGTCAACTATCTAAACAAACGTAACCCAGCATACAACATTAACAAAGTAAACAAATTATATATCAACGTTTACAATTTTTTAAATTATTATACATTTAACAGAGGTAAATCATTTAGATCTAAGTGGTCATTTAATAACATTACTTTTCCTTTATTTATTTATTTCTAAAGTTTGCAGGAGGTCTAGTTCCCCCCCTTTACTATAAACATGCAATATTTTAAACACCAAGTAGACATAAAATCAATTAATTACATTATTGTTAATTTTGTACAAAATTTTTCATTTTGTATAAAATATGTTAAAACGATTTCCTTTATTTTATAGAATTTATTTCAGACACAAATAAAATGATGAAAGAAATATTATTTTCAATTGGAATCATTAAGTGTACTACAACTTCTAACAGTCACTGTATGCAAGTCTACGTCTACACTATATACACATTGTCACACATCTGCACTCTACATAAATAGACCATGTGTATAGATAGAAGAAAAACATAAAATTCGCTCAATTTAGTGTGTTTATCGTGCTGGATGATGCAGTTTTAGTCTAATGTTAAATGAATAGGACACACGAATGTGGTTTATGGAGGATGAATGTTGAAATATAGTTGTATACTGAAAAGTGCATATGACTACATAACAGTTTGAAGTTGTAACATTATGGTGCAGTTATAGTTAGGGTTGAGGACAAATCATAAATCAGAATATCCATCGTCCGCTATCTGTCGTATTACATGCAGGAACGCCAAAACCTAACAGCGGCCAGTTGAGGAAATTAATTAGCGAGACAAGCGAATGTGCAGGGGAGAGCGGGGTACATTGACTGACAAGTGACGAGCGAGTGCACAGCTGAAACTCTCATACATCATGGTGCGCTGAGCGCCAGATATCCGCTAAGCTGAGGGTGGCAGTTCTGCTTAAACCGCATCGCCTATAGTCCAATCGCTTTAACTTTACCCTACAACACTATTTTTTTCATAGATGATCTGTATTTTATTTAACGACTATCTTTAACAGCTAAGGTCATTTGTGTTCTAATTCAAATCTGGGCGTAAAAGGGCGAACCTCAAGCCTTAAAGAAGTGGCCTCTGCTCAAAATTGTTGCGCCCTTTCACACACAGATTTGGATTCCAATACTAATTACCTATGATATTAAGATCGTCGTTAAATCTATCCTATCAATTACTCAGTTTATGACTATCGTTATAGCCTTAAGGCTGTTCGCTCTATCTACAGTATATAGGTCAATTATAATTAATGTATATTAGGGTGTCTTAAAAGTCGAAGTCATTTATTTTTAACACATATTTATTTGTATAATGTTAAAATAATTTTAAGTACAATTTGGTATACGAAGGCCCACGAAAACTCGCGTCAACTTGCTTCGAAATATGTTAGTGCTCGCTAACTAAGGTGAACGAAATTTGAACAAAAGTGTTTTTTTATGTATAATAGTAAATAGTTATAGGTTTTGGGCATATTGATGTTTTATTTACTAAATAAACTTTAGTTCTAGAATCCTTCTACACTAACGCAGTACAAATTTTTATGTCTTATGTTTGACATGAAGTCGGCACGAATTGTCATGATCCAATCGCAATAATAATTTTTATTTGAATGATTAAGGTCGAACAGAAAAAAAACATAGAAGGTATGCGTACTTGATTTTGCGAAAAAAAACTCCTTTATATATATATATATATATATATATATATATATATATATAAAGTTAGCGGGATTACTACTAAGGTAAATTATTTTATTATAGACCAATTACATAGATTATCTGTATCGGAATATACTAAAATTAAAAGAGAAAACATAATAGGTTTAGATCGCAGCGCTAGATCAGGTGGCAGCATCCTGTCCTGACTAGCGACTCTAGGTTCGATACTTGAAAGATTGAAAAGTTTAACTGTAAAATTTTCAATCTCGAGATTGTAAATGTTGGTTGTGTACAATTATAATTGCTATATTGTGCACCAGACACTTGACTCAAGTTCCAAATCACTCCGTTGTACGTACAGTATGTTCAGTATGCATGCGGTAATGTTGATGACTATTTTACGTCGCCGTGGCGTAGTCGGTAGAGTCCCTACCTTCCACTCTGGCGTCCCGGGTTCGATTCCCGTTGGGGTAGGGGATTTTTAATCTCCACCTTGGGTCTGGGTGTGTGTCTTGTCCTTGTGTCTATATGTGAGAATAACAGGAAGTTAACAAAAAAGAAAAAAACAAGAAGGACAACAGTGTAAACGGAAAAAAAATTGCAAAGCAGTATAATGTTTAAGAAGATGGGATGTTATTTCTTTCCTAACCTAAAACAACATGCGTAATGTCAAGGTAACATTGCTAGATCCCAAAACTATGAAGTGACCATTTTTTAATATAGATTCTATAAAACTGAATGCAAGGCATTTTCAATCGACTGAAGATAAACGTTTTATGTTACGTATTTTACTATGACATACTCAAGTTTTAGCACATATAAATTCGTTCCATACAGCCAAATATTATTTCATTGGATGAGGACGTTAAACTCTCATATTTTTGGCTGATATAGGTTATCTGCCGGCACCGAGTTTCACCTTCATTT